>JAJIBD010005686.1:0-138914 GCA_021461705.1 Cryptotis parvus | reverse complement strand
TATGGTACCACTAACTCTTCCCCTATAAAAATTTGCCCTTAAAATTTATATATATATAAATTTATATATAAATATACATATATACATAAATTATATATATATACACAAATTTATATATAAATATTATATTTATATAATTTATGTTTATATATTTGATATACATAAATTCAGTGTCTTTCACTCTAAGCTCTTTTGCATGCTGGATTAATGTCACTGGCCTGGGGCCTGGGAGTCTGTCCCAGGATTCTTCCTCTATAAAGTTAGTGAATAAGTGTGTGCCAAGGCCCATACAGCTAGGTCCTGTGTGGTACTAAGGACCCAGAGCTGACCCTAGACCGGAACTTCCCACTTATTCCTGTCTGGGCATGGACTCCATTAAAACTGATAACATTTATTTTTTTAATTTTTTTTTGCTTTTTGGGTCACACCCGGCGATGCTCAGGGGTTTCTCCTGGCTCTGCACTCAAGGAATTACTCCTGGCGGTGCTTGGAGGACCATATGGGATGCCGGGATCGAACCCAGGCCGGCACAGGCCGACCGCGTGCAAGGCAAACCGCCCCACCCGCTGGGCTATCACTCCGGCCCCAAAGCTGATAATATTTAAAAACAACATTGGTGTTGGCGGGCCTGAGAAAGAACCAAGCCAATGCTTGAGTGAATTTCCTGTATTATCTCATTTAAGACAAAGACCTAGGGTTTAGCATACCTGGTTTGGGGTCGTCCGTTCTGTGTGAGGCCAGGCAAGTCACAACCTCTCTAAATCTCTGTTTCCTCATCTGTAAAATGGAGAAATGATAGGAAGTGCATCAGAAGACTGTTTTGAGAAGAAAGAAGACACACAACAACACTTAGCACAGTGACTGATGCTTAACACTCAATGACAGCGATAGTTACTGCTTGCTGAGTGCGTCCTGTGTGCCACCAGTTGTTCTAGGTGTGTTTACACAGCAGCCCTATGAGATGGGAACTATTATTCTCCCCATTTTACAGATGAAGGAACTGAGCCTCAGAGGTAAGTTTCGCCCAGAGATCACACAGCTGGTAAGTGGCATTGTTGGGATTGAAACCCAGGAGACTGACCTTCAGTGGCCTGTGAACTCGTGAGAACCCTGGGCTTCCACGCTGCCACTGCAGTGGAGGTGTAAGGGTGACAGCAGTGGAGAATGAGGACTGGAGGGTCGGGGTTCGTGGCTCCTGAGTGAGCCACAGTTGCTCTCCACCAGGGCGCGTGCCTGTGCTCCGTGGGGCCAGAACAGAGCCAGAGGAGCCCGGAGAGCCTGGGTAGGCGGGAGGTGTGAGGACTCCCGCCCAGGCCTGACTCGCTGCACTGTGCTTTCCTCCCAGCCGAGTACCAGACAAGCATCCAGGAGAAGCTACCTCTCATCATCGGCTCCTCGGTGGCTGGCCTGGTCTTCCTCATTGCCGTGGTCGTCATCGCCATCGTGTGTAATAGGTGGGTAGGGGTCCCCAGGCTCTCTCTGGGCCTGGCTGTGCATGGGGGTCCCTGTCCATGCAGCCATTCTGGACCAGTGTTTGTCATAGGCCAGCAGAGCTCAGCTAAGCCAGGGAGCCCTCAGGTGGCCTCCCACTGCCCAGCCATGCCTTGGGGATAGGCCCTGCCCTAGACAAGCCCATTATCCAGGACATGGTACACTGACACTGAATTACTGAGGGCTGGCCCACAGTGTCCAGTGCGAAGGACTCGGGATGCTGGGAGCCAAGGGGACAGGGGCAGGAGTCCAGTTCACCCCACTTTCTGCACTACTTGAAGTCCCTTCATGAACAGGGCCCAAGCAGAGTGTCCGATGCCAGACTGAGGAGTCCGAGCAAGACCCCTGACTTTGCATAGGGAAGAAATAGGCGAGATGTCTGGGCAATGGACAGCTCAGCCAGGTCACAGGTGGGCCAGCTCCCTGACTGCCACTTTGTCAGTGCAGAAAGAGACTGCCTTCCTTAAAGCGCCTCCCTCCTTAGAACAGGCTGGGTTCTAAGACAGACTGGCCATGGACAGATAGACAGAAGCCCTTGGAGTATGGGCAGGAGATAGTACAATGGGAGGGGAGCACTTGCCTTGCATGTGGCTGACCCAGGTTCAATCCCTGGCCCTAGACATATGATTCCTCGAGCACTGCCCAGACTGATCCTTGAGCACAGAGTCAGGAGTAAGCCCTGAGCACAGCCCCAACCCCTGGAGCAGAAAGAAAAGACCAGACTGGGGAGAGGAGAACAGAGCAGTGGAGTGGAAGAGATGGGAAGGGACGAGTGAAAGCTGCTAGGCGGGTCTCACAGGGAGCCCACCGGCACGGGACTGGGGGACAGGGCTTGCCCACCCTCTCCCTATCACCTGTTGTGGCTCCCTGTTCCCCCGGGTGCCTCCAGGTGGCTCCAGCCCATTGCTCTTGTTCCAGAAGACGGGCTTTGAGCCGCTGACTCGAGTACACGGACAAGCTGCAACACTACACCAGTGGCCACAGTAAGTACCCGCCGCGCCCAACTGCCTCTGTGCTCTCGCTTCCTGCAACCCCCTGCTTGCAGCAGTCAGGTGGCCCCTGTCTGCATGCGTGGGTGCAGCGCACTCTCCTTTCCAGCCCTACTGTCCCCCTCTGCCTGGAGCACTCTCCCTCTTCTTAGTACCTGTAAGACTGACTACCCCTCAGGCCTCACCTGAACCCCTGTCCACCCCGGATGTGGGACCCTCTTTTGGCTGCATTGTGCTGGCCTGTTTCCCAGCTCTGCACTGCACAATGGAAACGTCTGGGCCCTGATTCATAGTAGAATTCAGACGAGCATTGAAGCCGGAGAGAGTACAGTGGAGAGAGCTCTTGCCTTGCATGTCCCTGGTACCCCCATGTGGCCCTCCAAATCAGCCAGCAGTGACCCCTGAGTGCAGAGCCAGGAGTAACCCCAGAGCACTACTGGGTGTGACTCAAACATAATAACAAAAAAGCAAGAATTCAGACAAGCATTGATGAGCTGATAGAGACACGAGACTCTGGCCCAGAGGTGACAGGAGAGAAGCGAGCAGGTTCTTCCTCCTCTGGTGTCTCCTCTGCTGGCTTCTCGTCCCCCACTCAGTGTCTGTTTCCCCCATAGTCCCATCCTGCCTCATCCCAGGGCTGGGGTACAAGTGCCACACAGACACATACAGATTTCCCTCTCAGGGGCCCACGGAGAGAAAGCAGATGACAGGCGCTTCTTGCTCACCCCTAGCAGAGATAACATCCTGGGAGAGAACCTTAGCGCCCACTTCAACTCCCTGAGCCCACAGAGTGCTCCAGCAGCTCCCGGAGCCAGGCTGTGGCTCCACAGTAAAGCACTGTCTTGCATGTGAAGTCCCGGGTTCCGCTCCTTGGCATGGCAAACCCTGAAACAAAATCACGCAATTTAAATGATAACGGGCAGGTAGGGAGTTTGCCTTGCATGAAGCCAACCCCGTATCACATATGTTCTCCGGGAAACTATCAGGAGTAATTCCTGAGTGCAGAGTCAGGAGTAACCCCTGAGCATCACCAGGTGTGGCCCAAAAACTAACCAAAGCAAGCAAAGATACTCAAAGGAACATCTTGGGGCTCCTGGCTGACTGCCTCCGAAGGAGGAACATCAGCATTGTCCTTCATTTGCCAGCGTGGCCATGACCTTTCCGCATGCAGGTACTGCTCGAGGTTCATGGAATCCACAAATCCAGACAGAACCCAATATCCCTGTGCTCCTGGGACTAGCCTTCTAACAGGAGAAACAGAGGATTATAATTTCATATAACTAACGGTGAGCAGCACAGATACCCAAAGATGAAAGTGCTCTGAAAGAAAAGCAGAGTAGAACAGGGTCAGAGATTGGCTGCTGCCGAGGTCAGGGAGCATTCCTAACTAGGGGAGCAGAGGCTGGTCTCACTGAGAGAGTCCTGTGTGAACAGTTAGGAAGGAGCCATGGGTGTGAGCAGCAGAGATTCCCATGGGAAGAGCAATCAGACAAAACTGGCCAGTGCAAAGGCCCTGGGGCTGGAGCCTGCCTGGCAGGCAGTAGGAATAGGTCAGAGGCCGGTGTGACCACAGCAGAGTGAGGAAGCAGGCGGATGGCATGAGAATCGCCCCAGATTTCTACCTGCCACTGCACGGCCTTGGGTTGTGGGAGGAGGGGTTGTTTGTTTGTTTGTTTGTTTGTTTGTTTGTTTGTTTGTTTTTGCTGCATCAAAAGGAAGTCTCTAGAAAGATCTGAGCAACTGGGTGCCATGCCCTGAGTGAGCTGGACAGGCCTTTGGCTGCTGTGTAGGAAACACACTGGACATACTGCATGTGCCAGGCAGGGACGGGAGTGGAGGAAGAGTGTGTAAGGGTGACCTGGCTGAGGCCTCTGTCACCTGGTCGATCTCCAGGGCTGATAAGGCTGGTCTGGCAGGTGAGGCTGGTGGCTGTTTCCTCCTCACAGCTCCACTACATACCTCCCAAGCCATACCTGTGCTCAGAGAGGATGGGGCTGGAGCCATAGTACAGCAGGTAGAGCAATCGCCTTGCATGTGGATGACCTGGGATCGGTCCCCAGAGTCGCATATGGTTCCCTGAGCCAGGATGATTCCTGAGTGCAGAGCCAGGAGTAAGCCCTGAGCATTGCTGTGTACAAAAACACACAGAACAAAAACAAACCGAAGAAACTTGTGGTAAAGATGAGGCTTCCCCAACAGAGACCAAGTGAGCTGTCTTCACTCTTTGCTCATAGCTGTGCTCCCTGCTAGAACCTTCAGCCAGCTCACAGAAGCTGAGCGAGGCAGCCAGATGGCTCCAAGGGGTACTGAGCATCCTTCACACGCAGGAGGCCAGGGTTCAAACCCTACCACCACATGGTCTGAGCACCTCCAGGAATGAACCTCCTAGCACCAAATTCGAGGGCAGCAGTGGGGAGTCCCTGAGCACTAATGGGTGTGGTCCAAGAAATAAACCAACAAAAAGAAGCAGAAGGATCTGGGGTGGCTGGTGGGATAATAGAGGGAAGACATGATACTGGCTAGACCCGGAGGGCATCCTGGAGGTGGTGGCAGGTGGAAGAGAGATCCCAGATTCACTGCAGGACTAGATAGTGGGGTGGGTCTAGATAGTAGGGGCAGAGGTCTGAACAAGAGCAGAGTCGAGGAGTTCTATATAGGAAACCTCCAGGTGAGGCTTCATTTAGCATTCAAAGTTCCTGAGTTTAAAAATCATATTAGATATATATGTAAAAATAATGAAAACTATTAAATTTTCCAGAAGGTAATTTAGGTAACTATTAATTGATAAGCGGTGTAAAGGGACTTTCTAAGCACGGAAGGAATGTAAGGATCATAAGGAAAAGACGGACAGATTGAACTACTTAGGAATCAAAAAAAAAGTCACCCGCATATTAAAAATATTAGGTCATCAATTCCATCACCGCCTCTTGTTCTCCCAGTAATGAATGACCAACATGAAGCTGAACGTGCTGGGTGTTCTAGGTACCAGGGACTGTTCAAATACTTTTCATGTAGATGTTCACTGAGTCCTTATTTCCCCTTGGACTTGGAAGAAACTGAGGCACAGCTGCTCCAGGCAGGGCTGGGGTACAAACCCAGGGTGTCTGTATCCAGAGCACACGCTCTTAATCACTGTGCTGTCTATACCCCACTGAGCCAGGAGTCAGAAGCTTGGAGCCATTTGGAAACATCCCTATTTAGAGTGTGAGAAGGTAACAGGAGGAAGGGGACTATGGGGATTTGTTCTAAAATAGAGCCCAGGATTCGTTCATAGATCCGTTCTCTAAAGCTCCAGCAACCGCCTCCCCAAGCTAAGCAGAATTTTTTTTTTCAAAGCACTGCCAGCCATGTCGGCCACAGTCACCACATGGGGCTGAGACAGAGGCCTTGGAGGCCCAGGGAATGAGGGACTGGCTCTGTCACCATCCTGGGCCTAGGAGGGAGGCCCAAGGCCTCTGGGCCACCAGCCTAGTCTCCTTCCTCCTCCACACACAGCTAGGCCGGTGGCCCAGCCTCTCTGAGCCTTGGTCTTTCTATGGGAAGTCCCGGAGCTGGCCCTTCCTTTATCTTGAGGAATAAGTGAACAAATGTGCAGTGGAGTGCTTTGTCATCATAACATTTAGCAAGAGCCAATTCTTCTTCTGTAGGTAACAGTTATTTAGTGATCTCTACTTTCTATTGTTATATTAAGCCCTTTTATAAGGTTCCCTTTGCTGAGGCTGGATAGTGGGAAGGCATTTGCTTCACATGCAGTGGACCCAGGTTCCATCCCCAGCACCCCGGATGGTCCCTGAGCCCCACCAAGAGTGCTCTATGATCTATCTCCTCTCAGAGCCAGGAGTACGCCCTGAGCACTCTGGGTATGGCCCAAAACCCAAAAAAATAAAAAATAAATTTAAAAGATACTCCAATGGGGCCAGAGCCATTGTACAATAGTTAGGGCATTTACCTTGCATACGGCTGATCTAGATTCAATCCCCGACACCTTATATGGTTCCCCAGGAGTGATCCCTGAGCACAGAGCCAGGAGTAGGCCAAGGAGATTGTTCAAAGGGTTCAAGCACGCTCTTAAGTCCTGGAGCTCAATTTCCAGTACCATATGAACTCCCCTCATATGGTACTCATAAATACCAGCAGGTGTTTATCTTGCCACATGTCCAGTATCTCTGAACACCCCTTCACAAAAAGACTCATTAGCTCCATTTTGTAGATGAAAAGAAGTGAGGCACAGAGAGGTTAAGTAGTTTGTCCAAGGACACACAGCATGATCAATAGTGACTGGTCCTGGATTCAAAACATAGAGCAGCTTATTAATGACCTGAATGCGACGCCTGTCATTAGTATTGACAGGTGTCACATTCAGAATCAGTTCCCCAAATGCTTGGTTCCTCCTCCCTCCGCCAGAATTTCGCATTTGGGTTCAGAATAACAGCAGTGGCCCAGAGAGTCATAAACCACAATCCAGGCCCCATGTTTTCTGAGGACTGCCTACAAGGTCATCACCCAGCTTCAGTCCAGCCAGGGCTCCGCTGCCCGCTGGCCTGGTGATGGCTCCAGCCTCTGCTCCGGGAGCCAGCATGGGGAGACACCTGCTGAGCTGGTGGTTTAAGTGGTTGCAAGCATGGACCCGCAGCCCAGCAGTCAGGTTCGCCCCCCACTTCTGCCCCTTCCTCACATTGAAGGCCCCTTGGGCAGGTCCTTCCACCTTTCCTAGGCCTCTGTTTTCTCACCTGTGCAATGGGGATAGTATTAGGTTGGACCAACTGAAATGGCCACTTTTCTAGGAATCACTTCAGTGTTGACAGCTGCATCCAGCTCAGCCCAATGAGAGTATTTAACCCAATAGTCTTTTTTTTTTTTTTTTTTTTGGGTCAGACCCAGCAGTGCTCAGGGGTTACTCCTGGCTCTTTGCTCAGGAATTACTCCTGGCAGTGCTGGGGGACCATATGGGATACCGGGGATTGAACCCGGGTCAGCCACATGCAAGACAAACACCCTACCCACTGTGCTATAGTCTGTTAGGACAATTAATTAAGCAACACCTAGGGCCTGGAACCAGGTACCACATTGAGAATAGTGAATAACTTCACTGAGAGAGTGAAGTTATTCATGGTGAGGTGGATGCATAGGGCCGTGGTCCCGAGCCACAGTCACGGGTTACTGTGTAGTCTCTCCACACACATACTTCAGGGCAAGCATTCTAGAGTAGCATTCCTTAAACTCTTTCCACTCACCATGCCTTTTCACCCCAGAAATCTTTACATGACCCCAGGTGAGAGGTATATGCAATAATAGGTTTAAGTCAAACACATACTGATAATAGATCTTAAATTTATGCTTAAAAGAGTTTTCACAACTCCCACATTCTCTTACTTTATAGCCCACATGGGGTCATGGCATGACCCCACATGGGGTCACAGTTTAAGAGGCCAGATTCCAGAGTGGTGGTTTTCTTTTTTTTTTTTTTATTTTTACAATTACAAAGATATACAATTAAAAAGTTCATATTTGGGTTTTGGTCATACAGTGTTCCAGCACCCATCCCTCCACCAGTGCCCATCTCCCACCACCAACGTCCCCGGTTCCCCCCCCCTCCCCAGCCCTCCTCCATGGCAGGTTCTTTATTTCTTTCCATTTCTCTCTCTCTTTCTCTTTTCCTTCCCTTCCAGACTATGGATTACAGAACATACATTAAAGGGTTGTCATGTGTATCTTTTGCCTCTATTTAATGCTCAGTTCTAGGTTGGCATTAGTACCCTCGACAATTGTTAGCACACTGTTCCATTTTCTGTCTTACCTAGCCTCCTGACTCCCACACGTTTGTGATAATTTCCACCTTTGACAAGACCTCCTGATACATGTTTCACTTGACCTTGGATATTGGTATCATAATATGTACATATATATTTATGTTATGCAGATAAATGCAGTCATTCTGTATCTGTCTCTCTCCTTCTGGCTAATTTCGCTCAACATAATCTTCTCCATGTCCATCCATTTATAGGCAAATTTTATAACTTCATTGTTCCTAACAGCTGCATAGTATCCCATTGTGTAGATGTACCAAAGCTTTTTTATCCAGTCATCGATTTTCGGGTAGAGTGGTGGTTTTCAACCGCCGTCCATGGGCTGACGCCAGCCCACAAAACTTCTCTTGCCAGACCTCACAAAAGGTACTTCCACTTAATACGGTGCCACTTAACCTCTGCCAGCCTACAGGTGTAGAAAGACTGCAAGCCACTGTTCTAAAACAAGGGCTCATTACTCGGATTCACAGACAACCCCCCCCCTACCCAAAAGTTTCCAAGAGTCTGAATATTCCAACCTAAGGAGCTGCCTCTAGGAGCCCTACCGTGAACAACTGCCCAAGTGTTGGCTCACTGCTTTTGTCAAAGCCTCAGAGTCTCACCCTGACCCTAGATGGGTGGACAGAGAGGAGAGGACACATCTGAGTGAAGCCAAATGTCCCATCCAGCCTTGAGTGAGCACCCACTAGGTGCTAGGCCTGGGATGAGCTTGAACAGGCATTGTTCTCCTGGAGAAGAGAAGGTAAGAGGAGCAGCTGAGTATTCCAGGAGAGGATGAGCAGGGCCTGGGGTGTGTGTATCAGGGAGCCCAGACCAGGAGTAAAACCAGATGAGCATCAGTCTCAGAGAAGTTGGTCTAGAAACAGGACTGCAGGAGTCCTGGGCCTCCTTCCACTAGAGGAACCCAGATAGACTGCCTAGAGGAGGTAGCATTTGATCTGGACACAAAAAGCCAGAATCACCTTCCAGGTGTTGTGGAGCACCATGCAAGAACAGAATCATGGAAAGAGGAAATGACCAGTGTCTGGGACCTGCGTGAGTTCCCTTATGGGCCAGAGCGATAGCACAGCAGGGAGGGCATTTGCCTTGCACGTGCCGACCTGGGTTCGATCCCCAGCATCCTATATGGTCCCCCGTGCACCACCAGGAGTAATTCCTGAGCATTGCTGGGTGTGACCCAAAAAGCAAAGAAAAAAAAGAAAAGAGTTCCCTTATGCCGCCACGTCATGGCTCATCATGGAGAGCACCGGCCTCTATCCTGTTGGCAACATGGACCCTCTGCATTGTCCCAGGCCAAAGCTTGGGAAAGGCTCTGGTCGCTTAGCAGGCTGCAAAGGAGCACACATGGGCTGTGAATTTCTGTTGTGCTTCTCCTTAGTTCTCTGAGCAGACCCGTTCCTGTCCTTCTTTCTTGACTGGCCAGGCTGAAAAAGCTTCCCCAGTTCTGTTGGGAGAGAAGCTGAAAGCCAGTTGCTAAGAACCACGAGCCGAGCACTAAGTCCGACCAAGAAAGGTAGGGTCTTTAAGAAGCCAATGTCTCAGCTCTGAGCTGGGCTGACTTGGAGAAGGAGGACAAGGACCAGAAACAGCTGCATTTCATGGCAAAGACAGCAGTGATTTTAAAGAGCTGGGCTTTGTCTCAAGTCTAGTAGACCTGAGTTCGAATCCTGGGACAGCCATTTTCTAGCTGTGTGACCTTGGGCAGATGACTTGGCCGCTCTGAACTGCAGTGTCCTCATCTATGAAATGACAATGATTCCTTCCTCCAACAATATCAGTGGAGGAGAGAACATAATCAATCATAAAAAGTCTGGTACAGGGTAGGGCACACACCCAGGGCTCTGTAAGTGATAGTAGCTACTATTATTGTTTATTCTCTGCCATCTGGGTTCTTGCTCAGCTCTATCATGTCTATTACATGTAAGCATTGTGGCAGAGCAATAGCACAATGGGTAGGGCATTTGCCTTGCATGCGGCCAACCCGGGTTTGATCCCCAGCATCCCATATGCTCCCCTGAGCACAACCAGGATTAATTCCTAGTGCAGAGCCAGTAGCAACCCCTGAGCATTGCCAAGTGTGACCCAAAAAGAAAAAAAGAAGTGTTATGCAGTACCCCAGGGTTCATGATGAAAGATCAGAGAAACTCACCTCGTCCCAGGTTATACAGGCTTTGGATGGAAATTATTTTGTGCCCTCCCCAGGAGACCCCAACCATGAGGCCCTCAGGGTTACTTTGATGAATGCTAGCGGGGATGAAGCTCAGGACTTCCTGCCTACTCTGGGCACTTTCTAGGGCCCCTTCCCTCCGGGACTCACAAGCAGTGCTGTGCTAACCCCTCAGTACATGTGGTAGCACTAGGGTTTTGGACTCTCGACCTCGCACTTTGCCAGGCAAGTGCCTTAAGCCACTGAGCCATCCTGTGGGCCCCATAAGATGATGCCTTGTAAATCATTCAAGTACTAAGGGTTTTCTGAGACTCCACAAAAAGTTTTTGATTCAGGAAGCTGGAGAGTAGAGCAAAAAATTGACAATTAAAAGATTGTCTTGCATACAGAATTGAATTCAGTCCCCAATACCCCATATGGTCTCTGAAGAACCACCAATAGTGGTTCCTGAGTGCAGAGCCAGGAGTAACCCCCTGAGCATCACTGGATGAAAATTTTTTTGATTCAGCAGACAAATAGGCTTAATGCGATTTGTGTACTCTAAATAGAAAACACTATACTCAGTATTGGATTCTGGAGAACATTTGCTGTAAACAATGTTTATTCCCATAATTTTTTAGGCTTCTTACGAGGAACATGAATTACTTTTCTAATGCCAAAAAGCAATAATAAATTCCTTTCCCAAGAGTTAGCAGACCCCATCCCCAAACCCACCCTGGCACTCCTGAGTGGTTCACAGACCCAGATTAAGAAACTCTGACCTAAAGGGCTAGACAGACAGGCAGACAGACAAGCGCATGTGCACGCACATCACACACACACACACACACACACACACACACACACACTCCAAAATAAAGCTAATGCGCCAAGCAGCAGTGAGCAAATATTTCTATAAAGAGCCGGGTAGTGTAGAAATGCTTTAGTTTGCAGACCGTGCTGTGTCTGTTGTAACTGCTCCACTCGGACATTGGAGCCATAGCTGAACATAGCCACAGGCAACTGAGTATGCATGGCTGTGCTCCAGTAAAATTTTATTACAAACAGGCGTCAGGCCCGTTTGCCAGCCTCTGCATTAGAGGTTCCTGTTCTAACCTCCAGGCTCATTCCACTCCTGGGACATCTGAAATAGGGACTGGGAGTGGTCAGCTAATCCACCCAAGGTCACACAGCTGACCAGGGTTCATGGCCACACTTACTAACCAACCCACCCTCTCTGTGGCCTGTAAACTCAGCACCAACTGCTCCCTTGAGTGCCACAGATCCCAGAGAATAGGGGGCAGTAGAAGGTCAGTTATGGGGCAGGGGAGGTGCGGGCGGGTCATCCTCTCCCTTCTGTAAAAGCTCCCTGCTAACGCATGTGAGAGTCTGATCAGGGTTCTTTGACAGCCAAGTTACTCCTTCTCTCTCTTTTTGTTTATTTGGAGTGGGAGTGCTTTTCATTCTACCAGTGCTCAGGGATCCATATGCAGTGCTAAGGTTTGAACTTGAGGCTTCCACATGTAAAGCATGCTCTTAGCCTATTGAGTTCTCCCTCTGCCCCCCCATACCTTCTCTTTCTGCATCAAAAAATAAAAATCTAATGGTGGCAAGGTGGACAGGTCAATGACTGGAAGCTTGCCACAAGTGGGTGGGTGAGGGGGTTTGGGGGGGCAAAGGGCAGTTAGGATAGAGAAGGGACCAATATGACAATAATAGTTAGAAATGATCACTCTGGTCAAGAACTGAGTCTTTAAAGTAGGTAAAGTGATACGCATAATAACCTTTCTGTGTCTTTATTGGAAATCATAATGCCCAACAGGAGAGAGAGAGAGAGAGAGAGAGAGAGAGAGAGAGAGAGAAGAAAAGTGCTTGCCATAGAGGCAGGCAGGGTGGTGGTCAGGGGAGAGCAGGAGGGAAACTGGGGACATTGGTGGTGGGAAATGTGCACTGGTGAAGGGATGGGTGTTGCAACATTGTATGACTGAAACCCAATCACAAAGTTTGTAACTATCTCACTGTGATTCCAAAGAATTTTTTAAATCTTTTTAAAAATAAAAAAATTTAAAATAAATGAAAACACATCAGATCATGAATCAAACTAACATGCCCCATGCCCAACCTCATACTAATTAGGAGGTAACTTAAGACTCAGAAAGGCTTAAGATTTGGCTAGTGGGGGACCCAGGAGGTGGTCCCAGGCGCTGCAGCTACTCAGAACCTGGTAGTTGAGACAGTGCCGGAAGGCTCTGGTGCCTTCTGGGGCAGCTGAGGGCAAAGGAGACCTGAATTGGGCCTTCTAGAACAAGGATCTATCTTTAGCAGGAGCTCAGGAAGATGCATGTTGCTTGCTCTTTCCGTAACTCACTTCCAATTCTCTCTGATCCTCCTTTACTTCTTCCTTGGTTCCTTTACTTTGCACCACGGAAGTGCCTCTTATACCTCTCTTTGGGGCTGGAGAGATAGTACACCCGGTAAAGGCAAGTGCCTTGCAAGCAGCCAACCCAGGTTTGATCCCCAGTACCCCGTAATATTCCCCAAGCCTGCCAGAAGTGATCTCTGAGCACAGAGCAGGAGTTAGCCTGGTATGACCCCCAAATAAACAAAAACAAACCAATAAACAACCTACCTCTTCTCTTATCCTTCAGTTCCTTTGTGATTCACCCTAATGGACATGGCTCATCAACCCCGACAGCTTTCTCTGCTCCAGGAAGCTGTTCGCTGGCACAGACGGTCAAAGCACATAAGTGGTCCCTGCTTGTCTCTTCTCCTTTCCCCTCGACCCAGCTCACACATCACTCTGCCTATCCATCCCAGAGTGATCAAGTAACCTGGGGAAGTGCCTAACTCTTAGGGGTTCCGCAGGGTCAGGTCTGCCTCAGGAGAGGGACTGGCTCCTGCCTTCCTTTCATCCACATCATGGGTCTGTGTATATGACCAAGCCTGGTCTTATCCCCTAGTGACGCCAGGCATGAAGATCTACATCGACCCGCTCACCTACGAAGACCCCAACGAGGCAGTTCGGGAATTTGCCAAGGAAATTGACATCTCCCGCGCCAAAATTGAGCAGGTGATCGGAGCAGGTAGGTGGCTGAGGGGGCCTCCCAGGTACTGTGGCCTCAACCATGGATGGGGAATTATGTCCTCCTGGGGACAGAGGCTAGGATCAGGGACAGAGGCTAGGATCAGGAATTTTCCAAGGTCTAAAAGCTCCAAATGCCTCAGCAGCCTCCAGTAAATTCGCCCCACTGAGGCATGGGACTGAGAAGGAAGCTGAAGCACGTGACTGGAGAGCCTGAGCTAGGCTGTGCTTTGTCCTATTTCCTGCCATTCATTCCGACTCCTCTTCCCACCTCCCAGGCTCCCCAAGTCCTTACCTCATGTCTAGTCAGACCTCCAGGATGGCCATCAAGGGGTTGCTTTTCCTACCGTGTGTGGCTGAGACTCCTGCAAGTGGGTTCTGAGTGTGAAACAAAAGAGTAAAAAGCTCCCTGGATGTCTCAGGAATGGAGGCTCCAGGAATCAGGGAGGTGACACTGCTACCTGGCCAGTGACATCCTGTTTGTCTTGGTCTGTCTGTCCCAGGGGAGTTTGGCGAGGTGTGCAGTGGCCACCTAAAGCTGCCTGGCAAGAGAGAGATCTTCGTGGCCATCAAGACCCTCAAATCAGGCTACACGGAGAAGCAGCGCCGGGACTTCCTGAGCGAGGCCTCCATCATGGGCCAGTTCGACCACCCCAATGTCATTCACCTGGAGGGTGTGGTCACCAAGAGCTCACCTGTGATGATCATCACCGAATTCATGGAAAACGGCTCCTTGGACTCCTTCCTCCGGGTAGGGAAGCCAAGAGCACCCGGGCCGGGTACGAGACAGGAAAGGGGAGCTTCCCGCTGTCTAAGCCGGAAGGGGTCTTGGGCAGAAGGTCCAGGCCAGGGGTCGCTTTGTTTGCCCCCCCACTTTCCCTTACCCATGACAGCCACAGCTAATCAGCCCCAGCCTCCTCCTCCCAATAAGCCCAGAGGCCGTTTCAGAATCCTTCTGCATCCAAGAAAGCACAAACAAACCATCAGAGCTGGCATATAAACTGGAATCTCTTGCGATGCATGCTCTGAGCCAGCCTTCCAATATGCACGAGAGAAAGTTGAGGGAGACAGTTTTCCCAGGATCATCCTGAAGGTCAAGGCGAGGACTCATGCTGTAGTCCAGAATCTGTACCTGATTTGGATTTCCCCAACACTAGCTAGGGCAGCAACCAGTGGGCATTCAGAGCATAAGGCCATAAGCAAAGCATTCCGAGGCTTTCCTGGAGATCACAACCACCCAGGCAGACAAGCTCTCTGTATCAAAAAGCATGCTGTTGGGCTAATGCCATTAACAAATATTTATCCAGTGCCTAGTATATACTGGGCACATTCCACACGTGCACCCTCTTTTGAACTCAGCCCTGTAAAGTGCGTGCCCCCATTCTCACACTCAGATGAGGCAACGGAAACACCAAGCAGTTAAGTCATTTGTCCAAAAGTTGCATAGCCAACAGGATGCAGAGCCAGTCAGAATAGCTGTATCTGGGTCAGAGCTATTATACAATGGTAAAGTGTTTGCTTTGCACGTGGCCAATGTAGGTTCATTCCCCTGAGCACTGCCAGGGATAATTCCCTGAGCCCAGAGCCAGGGGTAAGCCCCTGAGGACCACCAGGTATGGCCCAAAACAAACCAAACAAACCAAATCAACAGCTGTGTCTGCTCCAAAGCCCCGTGTTCTCTCCACCACCCCATTAGCTTGCAGTGGGTCTCTCAGGTGTCTGACCACCCCTGGGGCCCTTCCCACAGTGTATCCATGCCTGCAGGGCAAAAGTCTGACTCGGTCACTCATCAAGGGAAAGGCTCAGCTGAGAATTCTGCTTTCCACTTACGCTGTCTCCCCCTCACTCCTCAAGCAAAACGATGGGCAATTCACAGTCATCCAGCTTGTGGGCATGTTACGGGGCATTGCGGCGGGCATGAAGTACCTGGCAGACATGAACTACGTGCACCGTGACCTGGCCGCCCGCCAACATCCTGGTCAACAGCAACCTAGTGTGCAAGGTGTCGGACTTCGGGCTGTCCCGCTTTCTGGAGGACGACACCTCAGACCCCACCTACACCAGTGCCCTGGTAAGGGAAAGGTCGGAGCCCTATGGTGGCTGACCCACATCTGTGCTGGGCCCTAGAGGCACAGAGAGACTTCAGCCACATCTTCTGGCCTCGGGGAGCTCAGGCTGGAGGGGTACAGAACCACATGGCACAACAGGGGCCTGGAATCGGGACTCTAGCCTTGGGAGGCAGGGGAAGGTTTTCAGACGCTGCAATATCTCAGCTGGAAGCTGACAGGCCCCTGGGCCTGGGCCATACGGTGATCTCAGGGCACAGTGACTGGAATACAGGGTCAGGGTAAGGTGTTGGTAATCATGCCGGAGAGAGAGAGGTGCCAACGGACTTGGGGGACCTTGAAGGCCCCCTCTCGGGCCTCTCTCATGAAAGCAATTAGCGGGGGCTGAGGGCCCTGCCCTCTGAGTGCTCAGTCCAGCAGGAGCAGATGAGGTGGCAATGCTTGGCATGCAGCTCTGCGGGCAAGGCTCCTCCGTGGTGTGCTAGACAGGCACAGGGAGGAGAGTGGGACGCTCTTTGGGATTAGGGCCTCAGAGAAGGGTCGGGGGCTCCAAGGGCAGTGGGGAAGTGCACTGCACCCAGAGAGGGAACAGCATGTGCAGTTGTGAAGCAGCACAATGACAAGGGGGAATAAGGTGTCCCAGGACACAGGCTGGGAGACTGGGAGCACAGGCCAGATGGGTCAGCCTGACGCCCACAAGTCCTCCTCCTCATTCTGTTCTCCAGGGTGGGAAGATCCCCATCCGCTGGACAGCCCCAGAAGCCATCCAGTACCGGAAGTTCACCTCTGCCAGTGACGTATGGAGCTATGGGATCGTCATGTGGGAGGTGATGTCCTACGGGGAGCGGCCCTACTGGGACATGACCAACCAGGATGTGAGTCTCCATGGTGATGGGCAAGGTCTGGGGTCAGGCAGCAGTAGCAAGGCCTCAAATCCTGGTGGGAGCAGCTCCCAGCTCCCTGCTGGCTGTGTTTACCACTTACAAGGAGCAAAGACACCAATCCTGGGGCCCAGCTGTGGCTATGAGGAACTAGGAGGAGGTGCT
Source organism: Cryptotis parvus (assembly GCA_021461705.1). NCBI lineage: Eukaryota > Metazoa > Chordata > Mammalia > Eulipotyphla > Soricidae > Cryptotis > Cryptotis parvus. The sequence continues at coordinate 122,287 of JAJIBD010005686.1, read as the reverse complement.
GACCTAGAGACGGCAGGTGCAGAGGGCTGGGCAGTGGGGTGGGACTGTCCCAGCGGGCTGCCCAGGACAGATGGGCTCACAGAGTTCTGAGGCTGACACCAGTGCTTCCACTGGCTGTGCCAGAGTCCGGAGGTGGGGTGAGGGAGGCGTGATATTGACCAGCGGTGGGAGAGGAACATTGATCAGAAACACACGGTGTGATTCAGTAATGGGGGTGTGTGAAAGTCAACCCAAGGAATCAGGATTTGCAACCCAGTAGGATATGGCAGAACCTAAAGAAACAGCTCGAGGGGACAGAGAGATAAGATAGGGACGTGGCACTTGCATCCCCTCAAGCCTGCTTCTAGCCCCCCTGTACTGCCCCTCAGGCACCGCCAGGGCTCACTGCTAAGCACAGAGCCAAGAATAGCTCCTGAGCACTGCTGGGTGTGGTCCCAAGCCCTTCCCTCTGCTCCCTCATTCTCATTCCCCACACCCCCATAACAAGAAACAAAATCTTGAGCAGGGGTTGACACCCCGCTACGGAGCAGACAGAGGTCACAGATGGGGAGGAACCCAAGTGAGCCCATCCCTGGGGTCACTTACCCCCAGGAAGTAGCGGCACTTACCGTGGCAGTCAACCAGAGCTGGCCTGAAACGCACAGGGGGAAGAAGGATGGCCAGCAGGCAGACACTCTTATGTCAGTTGTCCAAGCCCAGCCTCTGTGTTGTTTCCAGGTCATCAACGCTATAGAGCAGGACTATCGGCTGCCGCCGCCCATGGACTGTCCGAGCGCCCTGCACCAGCTCATGCTGGACTGCTGGCAGAAGGATCGCAACCACCGCGCCCAAGTTCGGCCAGATTGTCAACACGCTCGACAAGATGATCCGCAACCCCAACAGCCTCAAAGCCATGGCGCCTCTCGCCAGGGTACGGTCGCCCCACGTCCTGACTCCATCCATCCCCCCGCGCGGCTCTGCTCTGGCCACCTTCTCCCTCCAGGAGCCTTCCCACCCACCTCAGACACTCCTGCTGTAGGTGGGACTCAGGAATAGTCACACTAGTGTTTGCCTGGGGGGTGCAGAGGACACAGGACTGACCGGGGAAGGTGGGGAGAGGAAGCGTTGTCTGAGTGGAAATGGAGACGCCATCTAAGACAGCTCAGAGAGGGCTGGAGCGGCAGCACCCTTTGAGGGTGGCCAGCCCGACTCCATCCCCAGCACCACATATGATCCCCTGAACACCACCAGGAGCAACCCCTGACTGAGCACAGAGCTGGGAGTAGTTCTGAGCACAGCCAGATGTGGCCAAATATACCCCACATGCACCCCCTAAAAAAAAAAAAAAAAAGACAGGGCAGCATTCAGGGAAAAGTGTCAGAATCTTGGCTGGTGAATAGATTTCCTCCTCACTGAATTTCCTCCCAAGCTTCCCTTACTCAAACCTGGACCCTCTAACCTGCCTCTGCATCCTCCCTCAATCCACACGCATACGTTCTCACGCACCCTCACACACCTACGCACACCTAGTTGCACACATGCAGTCCTACACACGTGAAGGCATAGGCACACAGTCCTGGGCTTTTGCTCTCACACACCCCATCTCGCAGGCACTCAAAGGTGCTGTTTTGTCTCACCCCGCACAAAAGCCTCCATCTGGCTCGCTGTCCCCGAGTTAGGGACCAGCTCCGTGAGGCTAGTATCGACTCTAGTTGTGGCTTCTGTTGGCTTCCCTCCAGTGGTCCCAGGGCATTCCCTCAGGCTGCAGCTCCAGGGCATTGCTGGGAGCCTTGTACATGTCCTCTTCAGGATCACTGCAGAGTGTCCGGCCACAGCTCTCAGGTTTGGGGCTGGCTCTTCCCTAAGGTTCTTTGGCTCAAGTTCCTCCTGCCAGGTCCCGAAGGTCGGGAGAGCCTCATATCTGCCTGTCCCTATTGCCCCCACAGTGCCCTCCCCAGATACAAGAGCTCTGAGCCCCTCAAAGCTCACCTTAAGCCTCACCCTCCTAGAGGCCGTTCCCATGTGCTGCCCTGGAGGTGTCCGCGCTGTGGAGTCACAGCCTGCGTGGCCCATTCGGTCAGCTCAAGTAGGGAAGGACTTTGAGGGAGGACCAGTGCAGAGTCGGGTGGTTAGTCCGTGGCGGTGGCTCCTCCCCCAGTGGGGAATGTCTCCTCACTGTGGCCTCGTCTCTCGGGAGTCCTTGCCGAGACTTTCCAGGAAGTCCCTATTTGAGGTCCTGCACAAACCCTTCTACTGTACCTCCACGTACTTGTGTGCCATCTCAGGGCAACTCAGGTACACACACACCTGTGTCCACTCAGATGGGCCCACAGGCCTGCAGGTGTGCCCATATCCGCGCTGACCTCAGCCCCTTGCCAGAGGGTGCCCTGACCATCTCCATTGCCCATCCCCCTGCCCAGGATCAACCTGCCCCTGCTGGACCGCACGATCCCCGACTACACCAGCTTTAACACAGTGGATGAATGGCTGGAGGCCATCAAGATGGGGCAGTACAAGGACAGCTTTGCCAGCGCCGGCTTTACCTCCTTCGACGTCGTGTCACAGATGATGATGGAGTAAGCCCTGACGCCCCACCCTGGCCTCCCCTCCACCCCCACCAAGAAGGGGATTCTGGGGGGCGGAGCAATAGCCCAGCGGGTAGGGCATTTGCTTTGCACGCAGCCGGCCCATGCCGGTCCGGGTTCGATCCCCCGGCATCCCATATGGGTCCCCGAGCACCGCCAGGAGTAATTCCTGAGTGCAGAGCCAGGAGTAACCCCTGAGCGTCGCCGGGTGTGACCCAAAAAAAGCAAAAAAAAAAAAAAGAAGGGGATTCTGGGGAAGCAGAGGGCGAGGACTAGACAGTGGTCCAGCTAGGGTGTGGGAAACCTAAAGGCAAAGTGGCCATTGTTGAGGTGCCCTTCACACTGGCTACTCCCCGCTTCTGTCTGCAGCCTCCTAGCGGAGGGACCGTGGGCAAATCTCAGGGACTCCTCCTGGCTGCTTCTTTCTTCTGTTAACTGGCAGTTGCAGGAGCACCCAAGGAAGGATGGAGAGAGTGTGTAGTGGCTTGGTAGATGCCAGCTGGTTTCCGTTGAAGAGATGCGAGCACCCAGCACGGGCTTCCCAGCCAAGTGCTCCAGGCACAGACTCGACGTCATGACCAATACCTGTCCCATCCTGTTGCCCCTCCCCAGCTTGCTCTCGCAGACAGCCCCCACCATCCCAGGGAAGCCCCTGGCAGCACTAACTGGCTCAGAGTCCCCTCATCCCCCACATTGCCTAAAAATGCTTCTCTCCGGCAGGGACATTCTCCGTGTCGGGGTCACCTTTGGCTGGCCACCAGAAGAAAATCCTCAACAGCATCCAGGTGATGCGGGCACAGATGAATCAGATCCAGTCAGTGGAGGTTTGACAGTCACCTGCCTCAGTCACCTCTTCCTCCAGGCCTACCCCTCCCCACACATGCCAGCCTCCCTGGGTCTCCGTCCACTGCAGGGTCTGCCCCTGCCAGGAGGCCACGGGCCACAGGAAGAACCCAGCGGTGTGCCTGGCTCAAGACATCACTAAGAACCCATGCAACTCGGACGATGGGAAAGCGAGAAATGGGGTGCGAGCAAACGGATCCTGGGAGGGACAGGGGAGACGAGGAATAGTTTTCAAAGAGGATTCTCATAAGGAAAGCGATTATTGTTCTGGGGGCCAAAGGGCTTGGGAGATTCCTGCCGCTCGTCCAGAGACCAGAAGCAGCGTCTCTCCAGCTCCCTCCAGAAAGATGGCCTGAAACACTTTCAGGAAAACCTGTTTGAATCGGGGTGACAGGGGCCACCTTCTCGCCTGTCTCCCAACTGCTCTCATGGCTCTCACCAGCCGCCATGTGCCAGAGCCACACCCCAGGTGACCTTCTGGGCAGAACTGTTCTTGTGGCCACGAAGCATTCAGAAGAACTCTTCTCCTCAGAGAAGAGTTTTGGACCCTCCAACAAGAAAGACGCGTTTCTCCTGCCAGCGCTGTGGGGCTGAGAAGGGCCAGAAGGCCGGCCTTCGCCAGGGTCTGCAACAACACACACGTGTCCGCCATGTGCACAGCCCACCAGGGCCCCCCAGCTTCCAGCCACGTGACTGCCACCAGCTCCGACTGCCGCCGAGGAGGGCCCTCGCCCCGTGTCCAGGTTGTCACAGCAAGTCGTGGACTCGGGGATTTTGGTTGGGTGGATCTGGCGTGGGGGGTGGGGGACTGTTGGTTTTTTTAAATGACAATGAAGTGACACTTTGACATTTCCTACCTTTCGAGGACTTGCTCCTTCTCCAGGAAGAAGGTGCTTTCTGCTTACTGACTTAGGCAATACACCAAGGGCGAGGTTTTATATGCACATTGCTGGATTTTTATATGATTTTCAAGCACCCTCCCCCTCTCTTTTACTCCCCCCCACCCACATAGAGTGCCCACCTCCAGGCCCCACCAAAGCCAACTGTCAAGGGGCCCTCAGGGCTATTCAGAGTCGGGGTGAGACCTGGGCAGAGAGCCACGCAGAGGAGCGCCCAGCCCAGGAAGGACAGAGAAAGACAGGAGTGTTTTCTGAGGCTGCCGGACTCAGGTCTCTACTCCCCCTTCGGCCGCCATATATCCAGTCCTCCAGGCTCCTGATCACCCCCAAGGTGGCCAGACCCCAGCTGGGTGACTGGTTGGGAGCCTAACCTGGGCTGGGTCAGCGGCCGGGACCAGATCATTCACTGTGAATCCCAGTCCTCCGAGCAGCCCCTCAGACTGTGTGCAGGCCAGCTCCCACCCTTCCCCGGGGAGAGAGCGTGCCGACTCCCCCATCTTCTTTCCTCCCCTAGACCCCTGCCAGGGTCTGAAGGCCTTGAGCAGCACCTGCTGGGCCCTGGCCAGATTCCCTCCTGTGAGCAAAGGAGGATGGTTAGCGAGCCCAGTGGAAATAAAGGCTTTAGTAAAAAGCCGCCCCTGTGCAGTGGACATTTAGAGATGCTGTGGGCAGCCACTCAGTGGTCCAGGCTCCTCCCTGAAGGGGCGAGTCTCCAGTCCAGGGAGAGAGGAGCGGCTTGGACTGGCTTCTCTGCCCGCCTCCTCAGGGAGAGCACACAGCTCTCCTGGGCCAGGGAGGGGGTCCAGATTTCAGGTATTAGGGAGAATGTGGGGAGCAAAGCTGCCCACAGACCCCCTCTCAAGCCCCCCGGGACGCCCACCTTCTGGTGCTCACGCTCCGCTGTGGGCCCCGTCCTGCTCCAGTGTGGTCTGTGCTCCTTGGGCGGGAGGTGGCAGCTGGGGCGAGGTGAAGGAGGTGGAGCCCGGCTGTTCTGGGGGAGGCCTGCCGCTGTCTCAGGACTGCTTCCTTCCTCTGTCCAGGGAGCCTGACCGGCAGGAGAGTGCTGGGCTGCAAGAGGCCAGCTGAAGGGCCTGGGCTGGGACGCACTTCCTGCCAGACCAGCCAGACGTCTGTCACTCACCTGTTTTCCAGAGCTCGAGATGAACAGGGAAGGAAGGGATTAGAGGGGGAGCACGGGCCCCTGGAGGGGCGGCAGAATGAGCCACAAGGATGGCCTTGGCAAGTGTCCTGCAGACTGGCCAGCCATGGCCCAGCCAGCCGCCCCGTGTGCCCCCAAAGATGCCCAGCACGGGTGGCAGCTGTCCCGGCACACAAGGTCACCTTCTGAGGGAGCTGCCCTGATGCTCTTTAGATTAACTCAGTCCCCACAGCCTGCCCCCACTGCCCTGGGGCCCCCAGGAGGCTGGCACTCGGTGCTTCCTGTCAGATGGTTTCCTGCCCTAAGCCTGGCTCTCTAGCCAGCCTCGTCTGCCCATCCTCCTCCTAGGCCACATCCTGGTCCTCTGGGCCCGTTTCTCAGTGAAGGTGCCACTCAGGCCCTCTGTCTCCACTTCAGGGCAACAGACGTCACTGTGATGGCCCCGGGCTGCCAGCAGGTGCTCCATCTCTCCCACCCACTTCTTGCCGACTTCTCGGCAGGGAGTGGCAGGCCACGGTGCCAAGCGCCTTCCATTGACTGCCCGCTTGCCTGGGCACACAGCCCAAGCCCCCCGCTGCCTGGTTACTAATCCCCTTCCTGGCTCAGCCTCCCCGGTGGCAGCCTCCACCTGCCCAGCCGTGTGAGAGGCGCTTCCGGCCGCCCAGCACAGTTGGTGCTGGAGGGAGTGGAGCTGCCGTGGAGACACAGGCCAGGGCACCGTGGAAATGGGCACCAGCTGCTCAGAGCGGGTGTGGCGAGCAGGCTGGGCGACAGGGGAGCACACCATGCCCCTGTGCCCACTGCCCCGGAAGCCTCACAAATGGGTGTTTGTTCCTGCTCTGCAGGCCTGAGTATCAGACCGGGAATGATGCTCAAAATCTCTCCCCACTGCTGAGGATGGGCGAGGGTCTAGGTGCTGGACCAGAAGGCCACAGGGTAGGGGGCAAGGCAGAGGGGGCACTGGGACCACTTCCGGGATCTGGGCAGTGGCTGCTTATGAACCAGCATGATCTTCTGTTCACATGACCTCAGCCCAACTTTCTGCATCATTTATGGTCGGCCCCAACCTCTGCTGGAGTTTCTGCCACCAGCTTGTGTGCGGCCACTACCCGCACAGCCCGCTCAGATGGGGGCTTCACCCCAGCTCTTCTCACACCCAGCTGGAGCCCAAGAGGCCCAGACCACCGCCCACCCCATACTAGGCCCCTTTAGTTCCAAGACTGGACGCCTCTGTCCAGAAAGGCCAAGTGTGGGCTACGGGGTGAAGTGAGGGAAAACAGTTCCTTGCCTCTGGGGAAGGAGGGGGCGGCCTCAAAGCGGTCCTGGATCTCAGATATGGATCCAGGTGAGCCCCTTGCACTCACTGGGCCTCCCTTCCTCCGTGCGAGATCACAGGAGTGGACAGGGGTGAGCAAGCAGGCGTGCGGGGGCTTTGTCCACTGCCATCTGGAGGAGGGGCTCTCCTTCCCTCCATCAGACTCAGGGCGACAAGGCAGGACTGTGTAGCCAGGAGAGGGCCGAGGAGAGTCGAGCATCCACACTGGAGTAGGCAGGATGCGCTGACCAGGCCAGTGAGTAAGGAAGGGGAGGTCCCTCTGGGCTGGAGGGGACCGAGGAGCAGCAGGCTGGAAAGATGACAAAGTGGACAGAGAGGGGGAGGGAGAGGTACCAAAAGATGCAGGAGCCGACACGGAGGGGTGCGTGAGGAGAGCCAGGAGGCGGGGGCTGCTTTAGGGCTGGATGCAAAGTAGGATGCAGCCACAGCGGGGTCTTTGGCAGAAGAGCGGCAGGGTGGGCACTGGGCTGCAGGAGGAGTCAGAATGGCTGCCCCCTCCACACACACACACACACACACACACACACACACACACACTCGACTCTGCCACTTCCCATCCTCACCCACTGACGCAGATAATCCAAAGAGTCATTTCAACTGCCCGGAACAGCGGGCGGGATTCTGTGCTTACCTGATACTGTATCTGGCCGCGCCCACAGAGCCCACCCCTTCTCCCTCTCCCAGTGGACTGTGGGGTGGAGGTAAAGGTAGGCAAGCAGCGCCCTGAGGGGTCAGAGCAGGTGTTGGGTGAGCAGGGGAGCAGGAGGGGAAGCCTGCAAGCCCAGGAAAGAGCACCCAGACGTGCTGGAAAGGGCTTGGGAGGCTTGGGATGCCGAGACCACCCAAGCACCATTAGGGACACCCATGATACATGCTCACTGTTCCTCTCTGGTCTGGACCCAAGCTGCATGAAGTCAAGGGTGCTTTTATGTGACTCCCAGGAAATGCCTTGGTCTTGTGCTGCAGGCAGGCTCAGGGACAGCCCTGAAGACTGGCCTCAGGAGGCTACACCCAGACTCCTGGCTGAAACTTCCCATGTGGGGGCTAGGGTGCAGCCACCCCGCAGGACCGATGAGGAAACAGATCCCCAGGCTCTCTGCCTTGGCTGGCCACTCCTTCCTTCCCCACCCCGCCCCAGGATTTTGCAAACACGTCTTCTTGGCCCATCTGTATGAGGCTAGGTCGGGTTGTTCTATGCGTTGCTCCTGGGCACCAGGCATGCCCCTCGGTCCAGCCTCAGAGCCTTCGCTTTTCCACACCCTTCCCAGAGGGTCCTTGGACACTGAGATGCTCCTGACTCCTCGCTCAGGGGCCACTGTGCCCTGATGACTGCAGAGAGGGTGTCTGGCAGAAACAGGAATTAGGAAAAAGCAGGAATGCGGCCGTATCAGAGGCCAAAACTCAGACACAGGTTAGGACCCAGGAAGGGGGTGAGGACTGGCCCTGGGGAGCGGGAGGGTGGGGATGCTCATCAAGCAAGCTCTCGGGAACTGAGAAGGACCCTCCAGAATCAGGGTGTGTCTGGGTTTAGCCTTACAGCTTGTAGGTTGCCTGTGGACACTAATTCAGCAAGTTACAACAGGGACTGAATCCTCCAGAGGGGCCCAGTCGCTCACCTGGAGAACCCACACCTGCTCCCCCCAAGACTACAGTGCAGGTCTGTTGGCTCAACACCTGGTTAGGTGGAGGCGGCATCTTCCAGCTGAACCTGGAGCTTTAAGGGTCCCTCTCCCCACCTATTTGGCCAGAGACAGACTCCTTTCCCTGGAGCAGGGACGGGGTGATGGTCTGCAAGCAGGGATGAGCAGAAGGAGGAGGTCAGAGCCAGGACCGCACACTCGGGGCTTCCTCCTCCTCGAGGACACCAGTCCAGGATTCGAACATTCCCTGGGTAAAGGAGTCTAAGATGGCAAAGCCTCATAATTGCAAGATGCCAGCAGGAGGGTCCCAGGGGTCCCAGATTCTTCCCCATAAGGTTCCATGCTGCTAATTCTTGAGATTTCAAGACCCGTTGTTCACCTGCAGTCCCCAAGCCCTTGGGCCCAAACAGTGACAAAGCACAAAGAGAAAAAAAGCGAGAGAAGGAGAAGAGAGCGAGGACACAGCTGGACACGGCTCCCCTGATGAGATGGAGCTGGGGGTGGGGGGCTTGCGGGACCCTGGGTGGGCTGACAGAAAGGCCCCACCCCTGCTCTATCTGGGGGTGAGGTGCTTTCTGGCATTCCCAAACAGGCCCCAGTGCCCACTGACTGGTGGACAGGCCAGCTCAGCTCAGGAGTCAAGGAGAAGCCAGTGCAAACTGGCTAGGTTTAGGAAGGTCTCATCAGGGGTGACCCCCGCCCCAGCCAGGACCAGGTATTTTCTGCTGACAAGTCCCCGGGCCTCCCAGCCTCCTGCTGAGAACCAGTCAGAGGGCAGGCGTGGGATTGGTGCAGCCCCAGTGCCACATTCCTTCCCTCCAGCATTGTGGGTGCAGCCTCCTTGGCCGCGGGGACCTGCCCCTTCCCAGGACCCCTCCCGCTTTGCCGGGGAAGCCCAGCCAAGGAGCTGTCACCTGCCTGCTCTCCCTCCACGGCCCAACCCCCAGGGAAGAGGGGGCATGGTGAGGCATCCAAGTCTGGTCCAGGGTGGGAGGGAGGGACCTCACTCGAAACCAGCCTCCTTTGACTCCAGAGAAGAGCAATTTCTGGAGGGCTCCGCCCACCCAATCCGAATCATAGCTGCTATTTCTTGAGTGCCAACAATGTGCCAGGCGCCGCACTTACCTTTTATACAGTGTCAAGTGTATCCCCACACACACACCCCAGTCCCCGCCTATGACAGGGGATGCTTCCTCGCCCCACGCCACAGGCCAGGGGACCAGAGGCGTGGCAAGTGGCTTCTGGAGCCACGCAGCCAGCAGTTGGCTGAACCCTGCGTCTGTCTGCTCCCCTCATCACATGCTGCTGCCACAGCCCCCACCTCCGCCCCTCTCCATGGTCACTGTCAGAGCCTCTGCCAGCTAAACAGCAGGTCCCCGGGCGGTGGGGGGGCTCTGCTGGGGGCACTCAAATCTCCTGTTTGCCTGTGGTCTCCTGCAAGGACTGACACCCTTCCTAGGTGCCCACTCCAGCGGGCGCCATGCCAGAGTTTCTGTGAGCCCGTTTTCCTCTAGCTGTAAATGCAGCTAGACTTGAGGCGGGAGACGGGGAATGCCCTGGCTGGGTTCTGAGGGGCCACACCTGGCTCGTCCACCACTGGCCCACTGCTGTGACCAAGGAAACCTCACCAGCTGTGTCCACAAGCATCCCAAACCTGTTACTCCAATGCCTTTGTAGGAGTATTTTTAGCAGAACTTTTTTTTTTCCAAAATAAATGTGAATTGTAAAAATCATTGCTTGGATTCAGTATTTTCCCCCAGCCATTCGCTGGAGAACAAAGGTACCTAACGGTCTTCCACAGGTTTCTGGGGTATGACTAGGAGTTTTCCTGGTCTAAGGAGGGTGGCAGAGCTAGGGAAGGGTGGGCATCTGCCATCGGTCGGAGGAAGTGTCGGGTTTGAACTCCTCTGTTGTTTCCCCTTCGCTCTGATGTGGCGAGCCAGGGCCGCACACAGGCTACAGTGCTCACCGGAAGCCTTAGCCTTAGTTGTGGTGCTCACCAGGGATGACTCTCTTCATTTTGATGCTCACACACTACCTGCTTCAGCATCTCTGGGGAAGCTTGTGGGGTCAGGGGTCACAGACAGCAGAGCTGCGGGACTGTGCTCAGTCTATCAGGTGACACTAGGGGTCAAACTCAACCTTGGGCCAGAGAGCTAGTACAGCAGTGAGGGGCTTGCCTTGCACACAGCTGACCCTGGTTCAATCCCTGGCACCACATATGGCCCCCTGGAAAGCCAGGAGTGATCCCTGAGCACAGAGCTAGGAGTAAGTCCTGTGTACCGCAAGGTATAGCACCCAAAAAAAACACATAGGGGTCAGAGTGGTAGCACAGTGGGTAGGATATTTGCCTTGCATGCAGTCAAACAGGGTTCAATCCCCAGCATCCCATTTGGTCCCTGAGCACAGAGCCAGGAGAAAGCCCTGAGCATCACCAAGTGTAGGCCCCAAGGAACAGAAATATCTGAATGAATTTATGCCCCTTGGACCCTCCCATATTCTTTTCACAAACACAGAGAAACATGTCTGTATAGACCCTTGAGCACGGAGAAAAAAAGGAGGGCGAACAATAGGATCAGAGCATTGAATCACAGATAACATCAGATCAAATCCTGTGCCACTAATGCTGTGGAACAGGAGGTTCACCTCTGAGCCTCAGTGCCATCAAGCAGCAAATGGCTATTAACTGAACAAACGTTTCCTGACAGCCTTCAACTGCTGAGATTACAGCAATAGATACAACAGACAAAAAATGCTTGTCATTGGGCTCGGGGGATAGCTCAGTGGTCAAGCGCCTGCCTTGCAAGCATAAGACCAGCGGGGCCACAGGTTTCATCCAGGGAAGCCCCAGAAATCTTGTTGTTTGGGATCCTAGGCTGTCACCAAATGTACAATCTTCAGAACAAGACAAGTGCTCACAACCGAGTATGTGAGTCCCTCTCCCCAGAAGGCACCACAACCATTTATGACTCTCTTGTCACTTCAGAGTGACAAGACACACTTCAGAGACTCTCAGACATGGGGCAGAGCTGCTACTTGCTCTCCCTGTGCCCAGCCGCTCATGAGGCTCCCGGGAGGCATGGCAGGTTCTAGCCCTGGCCTGCCACCCCAGCAGAGCCTCACAACAAGTCAGACGACCCCCCTACTCCATGGGGGCCACCATTTTCCACATCCAGACTTCCCTCTCATCACAACTCCACCCAGCAGACCAGACTATCACAGCCCACTCGCGCGCCCGCTAGCGGCCGCGGTTCATCAATAAATGCTTTATTTAGAGGTGACTACAACAGTATGCCACCTGCATGGCAAGCCTGTCAAGCTGCTCGTGTTGTATTTGATATGCCAAATACCAGTAACATTTATATTAGGTCATTCCCATGACCTAATATAATGGTTTGAGGCTCTTTGTGTTCCTGGAGCAAGCGGATGCCTTTGGGTTCTACTAGCATGAGACAGGACATATGGAGATGTTACTGGTGCCCGCTCTAGCAAATAGATGATGAACTGGAAGATCGTGGATCGTGTCACTTCAGAAATAATAAGAGGAAGGTAGAAAGAAATATATATAATATATTATTATTATTGTTATTATTATTATTAGCCTCTTGGCTAATATGAGCATCACTCATACTTGGTGATGCTCAGAGGTTACTCCCTGGCTCTGCACTCAGGAATTATTCCTGGAGGTGCTCAGGGGACCATATGGGATGCCAGAGATCAAACCTGGGACAGCCACATGCAAGGCTATGCCCACTCTACTATCCCTCTGGCCCCATATTTTTAAACACTTATCCAGGGGCCAGAAAGATGCCTCAGTGGCCCTGAGAACAAGCTTTGCATGCAGGTGTACAGAGTTCAATCCTTAGCACCACTTGGTCAATGACCCTGAGCACAGAGTCAGTAGTAAGTCCTGAGTACCACTGGGGAGGGGGTGGCCCAAAAACAAAACCAAAATAAATGACTGAGGAACCGGAATGATAGGATAGGGGTTAAGGTGATGCTTTGCATATAGCCCACTCTGGCCTGATCTTGGGTGATCTGAGTAATCCCCAGCACGGAAGCAGCACACTGAACCACTGGCCATATTGAGAGAGAGAGAGAGCACAAATGGCCGGGCCCCTGCGGGAAGCCTGGGTTTGATCCTGGCACTGCACGTGGTCCCCCGAGCACAGCCAGGAAGAACTCCCAAACGCAGAGCCAGGAGCAGCACCTGCGCACCACCCAGCATGGCCCTCCAAAGAAAGCAAAGTCATGTTGGGTCGGAAGTGACAGCAAGGCGTGAGGGTGGGATCTGGAGCCATGGGGAGGTCCAGGGCAGTGGTGAGAGGACTCTATGATGGCCAGGGGTTCCAGCTGCAGTGCCCAACAGCTGCCGTCTCACAGACTGTGCGATGAGTATGCGTCACATGCGGCTGACAGAAACCAGCATGGCCAGCAGTCTGCCTGGCACATAGCAACTCTGTCCCTCACTCCCTTATTCCCCAGAGCAGCCAGCCTCTGGGAGGCAGGAGATGGAAGAGGAGGATTTCCTTCTATAGAGCCACTCTGCCCCCTGGGGGTGGGGGTGGTAATGGGCCAGAGCTGAGTCCCAAAGTTCCACCAAGAAAGCCTCGTGGGGTTGATGAGTAGTTCACTTCCTCCCTCACCCCTTGGCTGTCTCAGTCAGCGGGGCCTCCTGTCAACGTGACGGTTGGAGGGGGTGCAGCCAGAGGTATAGCCATTAAGCAGGAAGCAGAGATTGAAATAAAGATTATCCCTGTTATCTCTTGGCCTAGATACTCCCTCCAGGACTCATTACTTTAAAAATCTGTGTAATCTTTCAGGCTAATGAGCTAAAGAAGAAAAAAAAATTACATGATAGAAAATTATGCAGGAAAAATCAGCAAATTCAAAATATAGTTATGATTTTTAAAAAATGCATTCAGGAAATTAAGATCCACAGCTAACACAGTATTCTGTGGCAAAGACAGAATGAATGCATGCCTCCTAAGATTGGAAAATAGACACTTCACCACTTTTAGTCTACCTGGTATTAGAAGTGCCTCACAATGAAATAAGGACAGAGAATAAAAAATTAAATATTACATGAAATTAAAAAGAAAGGAACAAAATATGCCAGTCACATAATTATCTATATGAAAAATCCCAAGAAATCCTAAAAGAAACAGAGAACATAATTTTTTTTATTTTTTAAAGTATTTTATTATACCACCGTGAGATATACAATTACAAAGATGTTCACACTTGGGTTTCGGTCATACAGTGTTCCAGCACCCATCCCTCCACCAGTGCCCATCTCCCACCACCAATGTCCCCGGGTCCCTCCCCTCTCCCCCAGCCAGCCTCCATGGCAGTTCTTTATTTCCTTCCATTTCTCTCTATCTCTTAAACAGGGAACATAATTTTAAAAGCTTCCTAGAATTGGTGCTAGAGAGAGTGTAGCCAGGAGGGCACTTGCCTTGCATGCAGCCACCTGGGTTTGATCCCCAGACCCCATATGGTCCCCTGAGCCTCTCCAGGAGTGATTCCTGAGCACAGAGCCAGAGTAAACCGTGAGCACTGTGGAGTGTGGACCTCCCCTCAAATAAACTCCTACAATTAAGATGTTCACAGAGTTAAAGATGAACATTCCAAAACTGATTTCATGTGAACAAATAGAGAGTAAAATTTAAAATATCATAGCACTTTAAAATATGATAGCACAGACATGCCAAAAAATGGAATTCTAAACTTTAACAAAACAACTACAGGACTTACATACTTAAAATTGCAAAATGCTGGGGACTGGAGCAATAACACAGCAGACAGGATACTTATCTTGTATGCAGCTGACCAGGGTTCGAGCACAACAGTCTCAAACCCTGGCTACACCCGACTACTTGCACCAATTTGCCCAGCAAATTAGGCAGACAGGGGAGGCAGAGGTCTAAAACATTATACACTGTGTGACTCCACTTATAGACTATTCTGGAAATGACAAAATGATAAAAATGTAAAGCAGGGGCCGGAGTGACAGCACAGTGGGGAGGGCGTTGCCTTACACACTGCGGACCCGGGTTTGATTCCCAGCATCCCATATGGTCCCCTGAGCACCACAAGGAGTAATTCCTGAGAAAAGAGCCAGGAGTAAACCCTGAGTGTTACCAGGTGTGACCCCAAAAATAAATGTAAAGCAAAGTGGTGGTTTCAAGGGTTAAGGCGAGGGAAGAGTTGGTAATGCAATAGAACAGTCTAGAAATAAGCAGTAAAGAGATTCTCATAAACATGAAAATGTTCTGCATCTGGACTATAATTGTCAGTAACTCTCTTGTGATATGTTTGGCAAGAAGTTTCTGCTGGAGGAAACTGGGGGAAGGGTATACAGATTACTTCTTACAACTTTGTGGGAAATGAAAGGCCAGACAAAATACAAGCCCAAGTTTTATATTAGACTCAACAGGCATCAAAATTTTTAAACTTCTATTCTTCAAAAGATGCATCAAGAAATTGAAAAGCAAGTCAAAGCCTGGGGACAAGATGTGCGATGCATATGTTTGACTTGAAGCCAGCACATAGAAAGAACTTTCACAACAGGTTAGATACAGTGCTATTAAAATCACAATGAGCGAGAACTTCAATGCCACACGCCTGCTTTAAAATGGAAAATCCTGCTAAGTGTAGGCAAAAACGCAGAGCGATGTCACGGCACATATTGCAGATAGGGGCATAAAACGATGCTTTGGGGAACTGCAGGAGAGCAATCACACCTAGAGATTTACACAAGGAAATGAAAGCACAGATCTCGAACTCCTCCCCCAAAAAATATACGGGAATGCATTCTCACCTAGTGCCAATCTGGAAGTAATCAAAGGGCTCATCAGACAGTGAATGGATAAACAAACTGAGGTTTCCATGCAACAAAATACGATAGTACATAGCAATCAATATGTAAGGGTTTTAGGGGTTGGTTTCTTTGTTTGCTTTGCTTGTTTGGGACTACACTGCAGTAGTGCTGAGGTGCACTCCTGGAGGTGCTCAGGGGACCACAGGGGATGACTGATGGGTATTGTTGGGTGGCGCCCTACTGAGCCTTAGGCTCTGGCTACACGTATGTGAAGAGCTACTTTCTGCCTTTAGGGAATCTCCGGAGCAGACACAATGGGAGCTTGGGCAGAACTGGATTTATTTCATAATTTCATATGCATAAATATTCTTATTATGAATATTATGAATCTTGCTTGCCCTAGTCAATACTCTTCCTGCTCCCACGGGTCCCTGCGAGGAACATACATGTAGAAATTCCAAGAGTACTTGGCCACATTATCAACCATAATGTAATCAGTTCTCCCAGTTCAGAGACATGCCAGTGCACCTCTGGGCAAACTGACATGTCTCTGATTCTAAAGGTAATGCCAAAGTGAATTATTCTGATGGATTTTGGACCTTAGTAGGATCTAGAGTCTGGAATCAGCTGACTATACATTCATGGTAAGAAGTATTAATGCCATTCTCTACAAATTACATTCTGAACTGCTGTCTGGATCAGAGATGCAGGCCCTCCCCACTCTGCTAGAGAGATCTTATCTCAGGGAGTCAGCTCTGGCATTTCGGAAACCAAAGAACAGAATTTCAATACTGTCATTTACCTGGCTTCCTCTCTAGATAGCCCAGCCCACGATGGGCTGGGATGGAAGTTTTTGGCAAGCTTCTATCTATAAAATAAGCTAGGAAAAGGAGAAAGGGCTTTTTGACTATTTTGGCTCCTCTTTGCTCTCTGCCTCTCCTCTCCTTCTCTCCTCCTCTTCCCTGTTAGGCCTTAGCAAGTGGTAGTGGCCATCTTGGCCTAGGATTCTAAACCTACACGTGGCCGGGGCCCAGTTAGGAACCTAAAGTCTGGGGTTTTCCTGTTACTGGATTGTATACCAGAACCTGTGAGAGTAAAGCCTTTTAAAACTGCTCTGGACTCCTGAGTTTTCATCCATTCTCCGCTGGCTTCAGAAGTAGAAGGGAACTTGTTTCCTGATACCGTTAGGGACCCCAGCAGGTCCCCGATGTGCATGGTAAATGCCTGGCTGCTGTACGTTCCTCCTATGTCAAAGTATCGCCCTGAACAAAGACTCACATGTATGAGTCCATTCATATGCCCTCTACAGGCAAATAAAGGCTAGTGATAGAAAGTTGATCGGTGGTCACGGAGGCTGGATGCAGTGGCGGGACTGATTGCAGAGCAGCAAAAGGGAAGTTGGGATGGGGATAATGACAATGCTTCCCGTCTTGATTGTGGTGGTGCATATATAAGTATTTGCAAAACTCACTGGAGTGTTTCTTGATAATGCATTTATTTTACGTAAATTAGAACCGGGAGGTACTCCCAAGCAGAGCTCAGGGAGTCCAGAGTGCATGCCTGGTGGTATCTGGTTTAATACTAGGGTCCAAGGATGCCCTGCAGAGCCTGCCTTGCCCTGCCAGAAATGGGAGAGAGAGGCTCCAGGGTCACAGCCACGTGCTCTGAGGGGCCTTCACTGTCCGCGCCAACTCCGACCATGTGCACAGGAAAGCAAGCACACTCCCCTCAGTGTTACCTCCTCAGCTCCTAAGGTTGCTTTTTAAAAATGTCAAGTAAGGAGGGACTGGAGCCATAGTACACAGCAGAGAGTGCATTTGGCTTGCACGCAGTCAACCGGATCCCCAGCATCACATATGGTTCCCCAAGCACTGCCAGGAGTAATTTCTGAGCAAAGAGCCAGGAGTAACCCTTGAGCATTGCCAGGTGTGATCCAAAAAAGGAAAAAAAAAGCCAAGTGAGGAGCCAGAGTGATAGCAGTGAGGGCAAGGTATTTTTGCCTTGCATGAGACAGATCAGGGGTTTGTTCCCCAGCACTCTGTGAATGATCCCTATGCTCCAAGAATGATCCCTGAGTGCAAAGCCAGGAGTAAGTCTGAACAGGGCTGGGTATGACCCCAAAAATCACTTGTCACTTATATCACTTCTCTTCCCATTGTTTGTCTATTTGCTCCAGCGGGCACCAGTAACATCTCCATACATCCTGTCACATACTAGTGTAGCCCAAGGGCAACTGCTCACCCAGGAACATGAAGAGCCTTAAACCATTCGTTCAGGTCATGGGAATGAGGTCTATAATTATTATGGGTTTTGGCATATCAAATATTACACATGTAGCTTGTCAGGCTCTGCTGTGCGGGTGGGATACTCTTGTAGGAGTCTCTCATCTTGTGCATTTATTGATGAACCACGCAGCCGCTTTTCTGCTAGGTAAAGTCTGGATATTGAAAATGGCGGCCCTCATGGTGTGAGCGCCTGGCTTATGCTCTCTGTAGAAGGTGCTTGAGAGCCCAGCTCATGCTCTCTGTAGCAGGCACCTGAGCGCCCAGCTCATGTTTTCTGTAGCAGGTGCTAGAGTGCTCGGCTCGTGCTCTCTGTAGCAGATGCTTGAGTGCCCAGATCATGCTCTCTGTAGCAGGTGCTGGGGAGCCAGAGCCAGGAGCGCTGTCACCTGGAAGGGCCGCATAGCCATCCCGCTAATGTAGGTGCTGCAGGGCGTTTGGAGGCCTGAATTTCGAGGCTCCAGCAGGCAGCACCCAGCAGGGAGAGCCAGTCTGCCCCCGAATGTCCCAGGGTGCTCAGGTCTGCTGCCAGCTGACAGGGGCCTGCCAGGGACACTTTTCTGCGGCCCATGGCAGGGAGAGGCCTGGGTTAGGGGCTCTTTTTTTTTCTTTTTTTTGGTCACACCCAGCAATGCTCAGGGGTTTTTCCTGGCTCTGCACTCAGGAATTACTCCTGGCGGTGCTCGGGGAACCATATGGGATGCCGGGATCAAAGCGGGCGGCATGGGCAGGCCGCGTGCAAGGCAAACGCCCTACCTGCTGGGCTATCACTCCGGCCCCACAGGGGCTCTTCCTAGACGGGGAGGCTCAAAGCAAAGGCTGGTCCAGAAGAGCTTCTAGGGGTGGCCCTAGGGGTGATGTTGGATGTCGGGCCCTCCCTGGTCCTTTCCGCCTCGTCAGTAAAATCATCAGGACTCAATAAAGGCCCGGGCAGCTTGAGTGCCTGGTTTCTGTCTTCTTGCTCCTGCTCCACTGGACCTCAGAGGTCGCCAACCTGGCCAGTACATGGTGGTGCTCAGGGGTCCAGAGCAGGGCCTCGGGGCCTTCTTCCTCCCCAAGTTCCCGGTTCACACGGTGTCATTGTGGATGACAACCGCAGACCTGCCGGCCAGGCCTGGGGCAGACAGCGCCCGGTGCCACATAATACCCACCTGAGGGGACTTGAGCGGTGAGTGACCACAGCAGAGGCACACAGGCCTCTACATTCAGTAGAAGGCGTCCCGCCTGTCTCCCCCTTTCTCTCCTCCAGTCGCTGAGCCTCCAGACTAAGGTCCTTGACCATGCCTATGGGGTGGGACATCTCCTGTGCAATTTAGAATTGCCTCCTGGCATGTCATATGTAGGGCTTTTAAAAAAGATTTTTAGGGGCCACAATGATAATACAGTGGGAAGGGCATTTGTCTTGCACATGGTTGGCCCTGGTTCAATCCCCAGCATCCCATATGGTCCCCTGAGCCTGCCAGGAGTGATCCCTGAGTGCAGAGCCAGAAGTAACCCCTGAGCACCTCAGGTGTGGC
This sequence comes from Cryptotis parvus, assembly GCA_021461705.1. Taxonomy (NCBI): domain Eukaryota; kingdom Metazoa; phylum Chordata; class Mammalia; order Eulipotyphla; family Soricidae; genus Cryptotis; species Cryptotis parvus. The sequence continues at coordinate 103,224 of JAJIBD010005686.1, read as the reverse complement.
CCCCAACCAAAACCAGATGGAGAGAGAGAGAGAGAGAGAGAGAGAGAGAGAGAGAGAGAGAGAAGAAAGTGTCTGCCATAGAGGCAGGTTGGGTGAGGGGTAGGTGGGGGGTGGGAGGAAAACTGGGGACATTGGTGCTGGGAAGTGGGCACTGGTGGAGGGATGGGTGTTGGGACACTGCATGACTGAAACCCAATCACGAATAGCTTTGTGACTGTCTCTCATGATGATTCAATAAAAAATATTTTTTAAAAAATCTCTTGAGTTAGCCCGACTCACCAGAGCCCCACACAACAGAGCAGCCAATTTCAAGCCCAGGTAGGCAGTTCCCGGCGGTGAAAGTCACCAGGCTTTCGTGGAGATGGAGCTGGGGTCCCCTTCCCCCCCTGTGTCCCATCAGGAGCCTGGTGGACCTGCCCACGAACGGCCTCCGAGCTGTCGGCCATCATGCAGAGACTTCGGACACATGGAGCAAAGCTGCCATCTGGCTCTCCCCATGTCCACTAGTACATCAAACTAGTGGAAACCAACCACATTCTAGAAACTTAGAAAGTAAATTCAAGAACAGAATTTGGCCAGATTCTCCCATAACCAACAATAGGGAGGAAAATGGATTCAACAATGACATTGCCATGTATGTGCTTTAACGGTCAATGTAATTTGTGCCAGCTGGGGCTGAAGCGATAGCCCAGCGGGTAGGGCGCTTGCCTTGCACGTGGCCGGCCCATGTCGGCCCGGGTTCGATCCCCCGGCATCACTTATGGTCCCCCGAGCACCGCCAGGAGTAATTCCTGAGTGCAGAGCCAGGAGAAACCCCTGAGCATTGCCAGGTGTGACCCAAAAAAAAAAAAAAAAAAATTGTGCCAGCTGAGGGAGCAGGCATGGAGATTGGGTGGGTGTGAAATGAGGGTCTTTGGTGGTGGGAACACACTGATGGTGGGAGTGATGTTGAAGTATGAATCTTTCCATAAACAGTATTATAAAAATCTTTTTACTTTGTAAATCACGGTTTCAATAAAAAAGGAAAAAAAAATTCTGGAGTCTGTTTCCTTGTCTACGTAATGGAAACGACCTTCACTGCAAACCTCTCTGAACCTGGGCGGGAGTGGGAGAGACATGCAGAGCCTTTAGAAGCTGCTCCTAGGTAGGGAGCTTAGAAGCACCTTTCAAGAAGAGAGATGTAGGGGCCCTGCGCAATAGCACAGCGGGAGGGCGTTTGCCTCTCACAGGAACAACCGGGGTTTGATCCCTCGCATCCCTTAGGGTCCCTGAGCACTTCCAGGAGTGATTTCTGAGTGCAGAACCAGGAGTAACCCCTGAGCACCGCCAGGTGTGACCCAAAAACAAAAGGAAAGGAGAAGAGCAGGAGAAGAAGAAGCAGAAGCAGCAGCAGAAGAGAGATGTAGGCTTGTCGTATGCTGAGGGCTCGGGAGCTGGGGGCTCTGGGACCTGGGAGTGGGAGAGGAGCCCCCATGGAAGAAACAGTGGAGGATGACTTGAGGGCATGGAAAAGTGGGGGAGAAGAAGCATTGTTCCTAGTTTTATCTGAGGGTTTGGTGAGTTCATCCCCATAAAACACTTGAAACTTCCTGGCCGGGACTGTTGCTGAGCAGATTCTGGAACCACATGTACACTCACACACATATGTACACAGAAACCTACACCTGCATAAGACCGCACACATGTGCAAACGTGTATGTCACACACCCTGGTCTTAGTGGCTGCTCCCGGGCTGTGGGTGCAGCGCTGAAGGGGAGTGTTGGGATAGCCCAGCAGGAAGCCTGGCCTGGCGGCTGCTCCTCACCTGGATCTTCATCCTTTCCGGTGGGGGTGGGGAGCGGGGCCCAGCATCCAGCAACCCACAGACTCACATTCCAGGTGCCAAACTCTGTGAGAGGAGAATGATGACAAAGGGGCCGGGAGGGACAGAAAAATACTACCAGGCCAGAACTGGGCGTGAGGGCAGTAGCGGGGCAAGCAGCCCTCCCTGCTGAAGCCACCAGCAAGGCACAGGGGAGGGGGCTCAGGAACCTCCCAGGGGGTCAGCTTGTCCTACCGCAGCCCTGCAGGGCCCCACGGCTCTGGGGTCCCCTCTTCTGGGAGAACCACCCCAGCTCTAGCCCTGGCCTTTAGCTCCCCACTCACTCCCCACTCACTGGCTTCTGGAAGGTTCATGAGAGACAGGGCTGCTGAGGTACCACCCTGGCTCGGCACCAAGGCTCATGTCCTGGGCTCAGGCTCCCTCCAGGCTCCCGCCAGGCTTGGTGAGCTGGTGCCTAATTCTCACCGTTGGAGGCGTTGCCTGATTTCTCAGCACTAATCCCCTGAGTGCAGACTGGTCCCCAGGGTCCCCGAGTGTATCTGTCACATGGCATGACCCAACGGAGTGCTCCACTCTCCCTGCGGCTCCTCTGTAGCTCACTCCCGCCTCCCACCCCAAACCGACCTTGCAGTGGCCTTCGAGGAGCCCTGGGATTCCAGGAAGACGGATGGCGTGTGCCTAGGGTTTGGGTTTGTTTCCGGTTTAGGGGCTGCACGCAGCAGTGCTCAGGGCTTCCTCCTGCCTCTCTGCTCAGGGGTCACTCCTGGCTGCTCAAGAAGAACACATGCAGTGCTGGGGATGGAACTGGAGTTGGCAAGGCCAACCTTAACTCCTGTACTGTCCCTTAGGCCCATGTCCGGGCGTCAGATATTCAGATAATTCAGTTCGAATCCCATCTCCATCGCTGCCGGGTAGTGTTGGGTAAGTCGTGCCTTGCTGGTTTCCTCAACTGTAAAATCGGGGTAGTGGCCCCTTTTGTCAGGAGTTGATGAGCAGGTAAGGCAGGCAGCCGAAACCCGCGGGGCTGCTTGCGGGCAGCTTCTTGCCAGGACTTAGCTATCAGTGTCCTGCCCAGCTCCAGCTCCTCGTGGCTGTACGAGAGAGTCACTGTCCAGAGGAAGTGCTCACCAGCACCTCAGGGTCCCCAGAGCACTGTCAGGAGCGACGTCAGAGCACAAGGCTAGGAGGAGTCACCAAAGGCCAGGTGGGGCCTCAGAAATAATCCCCCAAGTCATTATCCATTGACTGTATTTGCCTCTCTGGTGCTAGCCCTGGCCAAGCACTGTATTAAGGTCAGTTCTCTGGCGCTAGTTCTCACTCTGAAATCTGAATATTCATCCTCAAGATAGTTTTTGGAGGTGGTTGGGGTCACACCCGGCGATGCTCAGGCTTGACTCCTGGCTCTGCACTCAGGATTTACTCCTGGAAGTCTCATGGACCATATGGGATGCCAGAGTTGGATCCCAGGTCTGTCTCGTGCAAGGCAAACGCCCTACCCGCTGCACTATCGCTCCGCCTCTTTTTTTTTTTTACATCCTGAAGATTTTATTAAAACCTTTGGTGTCTGAGAATCACCCCCACACGCCCCGGGGGGTGCGACCTAGGCAGCGTTGGAGCTGCCTCAGTGTCTCTACCGCCTGCGGGAGGTTGAGATCCACGGCCCAGCCCATGGAGTTCCCGCTCATGCTCCACATGTGCCGGTCAGTGTGCCAGGGGAGCACCTGGGAATCTGCATTTCCAACAAGTTCCTGGGTGACGGCGATGCTAATCATGCGTCTACCCTTTGCCCCAGCGCCTCCCGCTTTCTACAGGTTTGTTCTCCCTCAGCCCAGACCCATGTCTGTCTCTCATGAACCTTCCAGAGACAGACATGGGGCAGAGCTGCTACTCGCTCTCCCAGTGCCCAGCCGCTCACAAGGAGCCCAGGAGAGATGGCGGGTTCTAGCCCTGGCCCGCCAGCCCAGCAGAGCCTTGCAACAAGCCAGACGACCCCCCCACTCCATGAGGGCCTCCATTTTCCACATCCGGACTTCCCCTCTTCAGAAGTCCACCCAGCAGACCAGCCTATCACAGCCCGGCTCATCGAGATCCACCCTGCTGCAGTCTTTTTTAATCCGGCCCAGGTATGCTGATCCAGAGACAGACATGGGGCAGAGCTGCTGCTTGCTCTCCCTGTGCCCAGCCACTCACAAGGAGCCCAGGAGAGATGGAGGGTTCTAGCCCTGGCCCGCCAACCCAGCAGAGTCTTGCAACAAGCCAGACGACCCCCACTCCATGAGGGCCTCCATTTTCCACATCCAGACTTCTCTCTCGTCAGAACTCCACCCAGCAGACCAGCCTGTCACAGTCCGGCTCGCGCCGCAAGCGGCCGCGAGGTTCATCATTAAATGCTGGACTTAGAGATGACTGCAAGAGTATGCTACCTGCACGGCAGAGCCTGGCAAGCTACCCGTGTTGTATTTGATATGCCAAATACCAGTAACAATTATAGACCTCATTCCTGAATGGATTGTGGCTCTTTATGTTCCTGGAGCAAGCAGATGCCCTCGGGCTCTACTAGCATGAGACAGGACATATGGAGATGTTACTGGGGCCCGCTCGAGCAAATCGATGAACAACTGGAAGACAGTGATATAGTGATACAGCCCAGACCAGCCTCTAATTAGAACCGAATCACAGCAAGTCATACACCAATATGGCCACATGGCGGCAGTAGAGGCTCAGGTGTAAACTGGCCATGGCCGCACGTCCTCCCTGAAGGCTCAGTTAAGTGCTTTTCTCTCTCTAAGTATTTGACCAAGGGCTTTCCGCCTAATAGCTGAGATAACTCCCACAACAGCTCCGTGAGGAAGGGGCTACTCATCCTTTTCATAGATGAGAGATCATATTTGTCCTTCACTGGAACAGCCTTCTCCGACTGCCCACTGCTCTTTGGAAAAACCAAATCCTTACCTGTACGTGCACCCAGCCCACCTTTCACTATTCTTCGTGTTGGGGATTGTGGAGGCGGGCGGGGCGCACCCCACCTGGCAGTGCTCAGGGACTATTTCTTGCTCAGTGCTTAGGGGTCACTCCTGGCAGTGCCCAGAGGGCCGTGTAGTGCCCGGCATAGAACCTGCACTGACTGCATGCGAGGCAAGCGCCTTACCCTCCATCCTGTCTCCCCTGCCCTAATACTCTAGGGCAAGTCAGTCTTACAAGCAAAGAAAACTGGTCTCATGGGGCCAGAGCAATAGTACAACAGTGCTGGAGAGGCTATTGTCAGACACCGGGTGAGCAGCGAGGGAGCCTGGACGGGGTCAGCGAGTCCAGCTGCAGGAGAGGAGTGGCTGCATTCTAGAACCCTGTCAGACTGAGCGACTGGGTGCTGCCTGGCTGACCTGGCTCACACGGGCCTCTTTTCCAGACGTGACTTTTCAGCCCCAATCTTTCTCTCGGTGTGATTCACTAACACTCAGTCTACTTCGACTGGGTTTTACCAAGTAAAGGTAACACCAGAAGAGGCTGGTAGGCCCGGGCTCCTCAGGGGGAAAGGGAAGTGCAGTCAGACATGGTGGAGAAGATGGACCGGTGCCTCCTCAGCTTCTGCTTCCCCGGTGGAGAGGCCGGTGTCGGCTTGACTTCTTGTAGTGGTTCATTCTGTTCCACATGATGAACATCTGGTTTTCCAGGACCTTTAGCTTCATTTCACCAAACAGAAGCCGTTCAAGGATCTTGTCCTGGAGGGGCGAAGCAGGCGTGCAGTCTCTCAACTTCTTTGGTAGCCATAGCCGGGGGTTTTTCTTCCAGGTGGCTTTGCTTTCTCCTCTTCTTTCTAAACTCCACACCAACACGAAAGAAGCAAAGTTGATTAGTCCCGAGAGCCCTTTCTCAGACCAGCTGGCCTGTATAAACATCACCTTTGTGAATTCTCACCACCAACAGGGACATCTCGCGGGACATCTCTGCCACATCTCGCGGCAGGGAAAGCTGCCAGCACCCCACGTCTCCTGCTGCCTTCGGCTTAGAGGAGTCACGACACAACCCGCTTACTACACTACCGTCCACCGGCCTCATTTGCTGTCTCCACAGTGGTGCTTTCCCCACTCTAGGAGCTTTGCCAGCACTCAGAAAATCTCCGAGTGCCACATCTCGCTGGCTATAGCTTCATGCTCTTCTTTCATTCCATCTGCCCTTTACCCACTTAATTACACGATTTTCTCTTCTTCGACTCAGCTATAAAGTCCTGATCTTTTAAAGTCATTTAACAATTTGCGCCCATGGCAGAGATCAACTAACCTCAAAAATTCATGGAGAAACCTGACTTTCGTTGAAAACTCAGAGAGGCCGAGTCCCCACCCTGCTGAAGCTCAGCCACACTCACACCCCACAGCTCCCCTCCCCCCATGCGAATGTCCCAACGTCCCAACTCCACCGTCTCTTGACTGAGCTCTGCAGAGATGCCAAATTGCTGAACATTTCAGGTACACAGAGGTCTTCAGGCTAAAAACTCTGGGATCTTCTTGAAGTGAGCGCAGGCATTTCCCCCACTCCCCCACTTACAGAAGCCCAGCAATCACACCCAATTCCTACAACTACTGCCATATGCGCTCACTGCCCAGTTAAATCTCCTAGAGTTGGGGCCAGAGCGATAGTACAGCAGGTAGGGCCTTGGCCTTGCATGCGGCCTGCCGGGTTCGATCCCTGGCATCCCATACATCCCATATGGCACCCCTGTAGCGCCTCCAGGAGTAATTCCTGAGAATAGAGCCAGGAATAGCCCCTCAGCATCGTCAGGTGTGACCCAAAAAAGAAAAAAATATATTCTAGAATTTCTGGAGTATGTGGCTATATTGGCAACTGCACAATATCTCCAAACTCTACAATACTGACATCCCAGTATGAGCAAACAGATTAGATGGGAAAATAACATAGAAGCCACCTTTTTTTAAGCTTGACTAACAAAACATTGACACAGATGACTCAACTAGTAAAAAAGCTTAGTAAACCGTCAGACAAGGATATAATGTATTATGTCCCCATGGTGAGATATAACAATTTTCACAAATTTTCTTTCTTTCCCTTTTTTTTTTTTTTTTTTTTTTGCTTTTCGGGTCATACCTGGTGATACTCAGGGGTTACTCCTGGCTCTTTGCTCAGGAATTACTCCTGGTGGTGCTCGGGAACCATATGGGATGCCAGGGATCGAACCCAGGTCAGCCACATGCAAGGCAAACACCCTACCCACTGAGCTATCACTCCGGCCCACAAATTTTCTTTTACTGAGGTATTTTGTGATAATTGATTAGCTATTTATTTGTTAAAAAATATGAATTATCTTGTGTCTGCCAAGGGTTCAGGCTTAGAGGGTGGTTGGGAAAATGGGGACAATGATGGAGGGAAGGCGACAGTGGCAATGGGATTGGGGTTGAAACATTGAATACCTATATTCTGGGTATTTTTGTAAACCACAGTGTTTAAACAAAGAGGGGGAGATGAAATAAAAACTCAGGGCTCGAAGGTAATGCAGTGTGCAGGGTGTTTGTCTTGCAGGGTGCAGGGTGGTCTACCCCGGCCAAGCCCCAGCACCCCATAAGGGCCTCTCTCGGCACCGGCAGGAGTAATTTCCGAGTGCAGAGCCAGGAGTAACCTCTGAGCGCTGCTGGTACTGGCCCCCAAAACCAAAAAATCAAAAAACCCAAAACAAAACAAAACAAAAACACCCTTGATCACTTGATCACTTGACATCCCGTTATTCGTCGATTTTCTCTAGCAGGCGCCAATAATATTTCCATTTGACCCTATCACGTGCCAGTGTAGCCCAATGGCATCTGGTTGCTTCAGAAATACAAAGAGGGCAAGTCAGTAACCCTTGAGCTACTAGGGGTTGTTTGTATGGCTTTGTTTTTGGACGGAGGCCACATCCAGCTTTTCTCAAAGTTTACTCTCGGGTCTGAGTTGTGAAATTCTGCCTCAGTAAGTTTTTTTCCCTGTACATATGATTTGCAAACAAGATCATGGATTGTATTGTATGAGTAGTATTGACAAAACAAATGTAGGGCAGACAGATAGTACAGCAGGCGGGGGTTTGTCTTCACACAGCTGACCCGGCTTCAGTCCCTGGCACCCCGCATAGCCCCCGAGCCCCACCAGGAGTGGTCCTTGAGTGCAGAGCCAGGAGTAACCCCTGAGCATCACTGAGTGTGGCCCCAAAACAATGCAAAAAAACTTGGATAAACATTTCATAATCTATGTACATTTCTGTTGTGTTCATTATTCTATTTTAGAACTATATTTCTTGCTATATCTTTAATCTATTCATTCAGGGATTTTTTTCCCCTAAAGTTAAAGTTGTGGGGCCAAAGTGATAGTACAGTGGGTAGGGCATTTGCTTCCCCGTGGCCAACCCAGGTTCAACACCCGCATCCCATCTGGACCCCCAAGTACCGCCAGAAGTAATTCCTGAGTGTAGCGCCAGGGAGTAACCCCTGAAGGGCCAGAGAGATAGCAGAGCAGGTAGAGCTTTTGCCTTGCACGCGGCCGACCTGGGTTCGATCCCCGGCATCCCATATGGTCCCCTGAGCACCGGCAGGAGTAATTCCTGAGTGCAGAGGCAGGAGTAACCCCTGAAAATCGCCGAGTGTGACTCAAAAAGCCAAAAATTAATTAATAATAAAGTTGAACTTGTTATTATTGATAAGGCAAGTTGACATCAAACACAGTATGTAGTAGAGTCTGGGGATGAGGGTGGAATTCCCCTATTTTACAGCCAAGACAACTGAATCCTGGACTGCAAAACTGGAGAGGAAGAGCTAAACCCCCTTATCACCCAACAGGGAGAAAACAGAGCAGGGACTTGGCCCTGAACCCTTGGCTCCTCAGTCTCACTCCACCTTCCACCTTTCTTGTCTCCCCAAGCCCCAATCAGCCTGGAACCACCCCATCATCCTAAGGCGCCTCTTGCTTCTCACCTGCTGTGGAGCTGGTGGCGGAGGAGGCTTGAGTTCATACTTGACCAGCCAGTTGCTAAGCAACAGCAGAAGGAACAGGAACCCAAACAAGGTCGGCTTATAGGTGACCAGCCAAGCCAACAGTGCACCGATGGAACCCGAGGAAGCAAGTATTCCATGGAGGTATCTAAAGAGAGGCCACGGCCTCCCCCAGCATTATGGTTTAGAGGCACGAAGGCCCCAAGACCCTGTCTTGGTCCTTGTCTGGGGTAGTTGCCCTCCATGATAAGAGCCAAGGCTGTTACTCTCTGGAGTCATAACCTGGCTCCCACCCCTTGCTGCCGCATAACAATAACAGGAAAGCCTCTCACTGGTCTAGCAGCCGCTCGTGTCAGGCTGACAGGCAATTTGCCAGTGTCATCTCCTGATGTCCTCACAACAGCCACCATGTGAGGTGGACCTCAGCTATCCCATTCCCATTCAGCAGTACCCCTGGACCTCACCACTGAAATGAAAGGACCAGCAGTACAAAGCCAAGACCCTTGGAGTGAGGAAGAATGAAAAGTAATTCAAAATCTGGACCCAAGAGAAAATACTCCTCTGAGTTCAGAGCCACACTTCAGTATGGTCTAACTTGCTCACCTTTCAGTCACCTGATGTTTTAGAAATGGTAATTTTGCTGATTTGCCTTTTCTTTCTTTTTTATTTTTTCTTTTTGGGTCACACCGAGTGATGCTCAGGGCTTGCTCCTGGCTCTTTGCTCAGGAATTAGTCCTGGCGGTGCTTGGGGACCATATGGGATGCTGGGGATCGAACTCCGCTTGGCTGCGTGCAAGGCAAATGCCCTGCCCGCTGTGCTATCGCTCGGGCCCTTGATTTGCCTTTTCATGTTGGTTATGATCCTGGCTAGGTAAGTCAGATGTTGACTTCTTCAAAAGATGTTTTAATACGGGAATTTCACTTGGGGTATATCCGTAAGGATGAAAGCAGGGTGCGGCCAAGTCTATCACAGTGTGATTCACAATAGCCGAAGGACAAAATTAACTTAAAAATCCATCTAGAAACAAGGAATTAAAATATTGTGTGTCCTTGAAATGGAATGTTATTCAGCCTTAAAATAAATTGAAGGACTGAGAGAGAGTTCAATGGATAGGGCATTTGGTTTGAACATGGCTGACCCAGGTTCAATCCCAGGCATCCCATATGGGCCTCCAAGAACCACTAGGATCTTGGAGTACAGAGTCAAGATTAACTCCTAAGCATTGCTGGTATGCACCGCCCAAATAAGGGAGGGGTTGAAGCTATATAGTACAGCTGGTAGGGCATTTGCTGTCCACAAGGCCAAGTCAGGTTCAATCCCCAGCAGCCTATATGCTTCTCCAATCACCACCAGGAATGATTCTGAGCACACAGCCAGAACTAAGCCCTGAGCATTGCTGGTGTGGCGAAAAACAAATAAACAAAAGTGAAATTCTGAAACATGCTACAAGGTCATGAACTTTGAGGAGACCGAGCGAGGTTAAAATTATCCAATCACAAAAATACTCACAGGGTCTGAGCAATGGTTCAGCAGGTAGGGTACTTGTTTTGCATGTGGACGATCCAGGTTTGATCCCAGGCATCCCGTATGGTTCTCTAAGCACCACCAGGAGTGATTCCTAAGTGCAGAGCCAGGAGAAACCCATGAGCACTGCCAGGTGTGGCCCCCAAACAAAACAAAATTCACAGCTGTTTAGAGACCATTTGTAAGAGATAACTCCGAGTAGTACCAAATCAAATTTGGCATATCAAATACGACACGGGTAGCTTGCCAGGCTCTGCCATGCAGGTGGCATACTCTTGTAGTCACCTCTGATCTCCAGCATTTATTGATGAACTGCACGGCCGCAAGCAGGGCGTGTAGGTGCTTCTGAATAAATAAATGATGATGAATAAATAAATAAATAGATAGAAAGATAGATAAATAGATAAATAGATAGATAAATAAATGTTACTGGTATTTGATATACCAAATACCAGTAACAATTATAGACCTCATTCCCATGACCTGATGGAATGGTTTGAGGCTCTTTATGTTCCTGGAACAAGCAGGTGCCCTTGGGCTCTACTTGCATGAGACAGGACATATGGAGATGTTACTGGTGCCCGCTCGAAAAAAAAATCGATGATGAACGGGAAGACAGTGATACAGTGAACTCGAGTAGTGAGATTTATAGAAACCAGGGAGAAGGGTAGTTGCCAGGAACTGGGAACAGTGAATTGGGGGATGGTGGATTGTAATTTAACAAGAAGAGTTTTACAACATTAAGAGTCCTGGAGAGTATTTTGACCATGTCAGTGTACTTAACATTAGTAATTGGATATTTAAAGATGGTTAATAGGCTGGAACAATAGTACAGTGGGTAAGGCATTTGCCTTGCATTTGCCTACTCCAGTTTGACCTCCAACATCCCATAAAGTCCCCAAAGACATACCAAAAGTAAACTCTGAGTGCAGAGCTGGAAGAGCCCCTGAGCATTGCTGGGTGTGGCCCCAAAGCAAAACAACAACAACAACAACAACAAAATGGTTAAGAGGGAACTATGATTCAGCAGCTTGAAAGGCTTATCTGGTAAGAGTGAGGTAGGGTGTTGAAACCTGCATCCAACAGATGATTAGGGTACTCCCTCTGTGTGTGGTCCTGAGTGAAGAAGGGCCTGGAAGGCAGCTCAGTAATTCAGAAACACCCTGGACAACAGGCACTCCTGAGCTGAGTTCCCAGAGCCATGCATGTAGGGGGTGATCTAGCCCATCACCCCATGGTCCAGGGTCTCTGGGTAGGAGAAGAGAAGGTTGGCCTGAGGAGATTATTCAAATGGCCAGAAAGCCTTTTGCATGCAGGGTTCCCAGCTTCAGCCTTCAAGCCCTTGCTGGGAATAGCTCCTGAGCACAGACTTTATACCTTTTTCCCTCCCGTAAAAAGAGGGCGTGCAACCAATAAGAGAATCTTAGTTTTGTTTCTGTATTTTTTGGGGGGCCATACCTGGTGGTGCTACCCCCCAAGCTACTCCAGGGGGACATGTGGAATGCCAGGGATGGAACCGAGAATGGCCTCTGGCATGGCAAATGCCTCCTCTACTTGCTTTGCCCTGACTTTTTTTTTTAATTTTTAAAAAATTTTTTTTATTATACCACCGTGAGACATACAATTACAAAGGTGTTCATAATTGGTTCTTGGTAATACAGTATTCCAGCACCCATATCCCTCTACCAGTGCCCCATTTCCACCACCAATGTACCCCATCCCCTCCCACCCACCCCCAGGCTGCCTCAATAGCAGGTACCCCTGTTTCCTCTCTTTCTCTATCTCTCTCTCTGTCTCTGTATCTCTCTCCCTCTTCTTTTACACATTGTGGCTAGCCCGACTTTTATTTTTTTTAAATGGTGCTGATGTTATTTGTTGGGCACTAAGTGGCTAGTCTTAGGGCCTGGCTCTTTCCCAAGTTGACGAATTGCTAACCACACATTCCCCATCAAAAGGAAGGTTGGGTTTGGGTCAAGTATTGAGGTCTTTCTGGCCTGATGTAAGGATGAAGTGGTCCCTGTTCGGGCACCAGATGTCGGCAGTTCTCCCCACCCCCGCACGAATGACGGAGACCTAGATCTTGCTGGACTTCATCCCTGTGAAAAGGAGAAGGATGGACTTGGGAGAAGCTTCTGCCTTCCCGCAACTGAGAAAGGGAAGAAAGAAAGACACCAACGCAGCGGGAGTTCTGGAGAGTGGTACTCCTTACTGAGCATAGCTTAGGCCTTTTATACAAAATTTTCTGGGTAGAAGGATACAAAGCCCAAATAGTATTCTCAATCATTGCAACAATTCAGAAGGCCAGGCACAGTCCTGTCCTGTAAACAGGTATTTTTCTCTTGTGGATGTAAACATTTGGGCTTTCAGAAGTTTTATTACCTTGGAAACAGAGCCCACTTCTGGGTCCTGCCCTTAGGGCCTTATGGTGGGAAGGAGCCAGACCCTCAGACTAGCCTCTTAGTGCCCAACAGTTATTGAAAAAATCACTAAACTGTCATTGATGCAAGGTTAGGATGCATGAAATACTCATAAAAATGTGTGTGTGTATATATATATATATATATACACATATACATATGTATATTTAATATTTTGGCCACACCTGGTAGTGGTCAGGGCTTACTCTGGCTGTATGCTCAGAGATCACTGTTAGCAGTGTTTGGAGAACCTTATAGGGTGGCAGGGATTGAAACTGGGTCAGGTAAGCCCTTACCTGTTGTACTATGACTCTGGACCCTTATGACTATATATTAATAATGAACAAACTAAATCAACCCACATTTCTTGAGTTTAGTAAACATTTCATTCTGGTATAAAAAATAAAGAGCTAACACTGGGATTGACAGACATGGGGCAGAGCTGCTGCTTGCTCTCCCTGTGTCCAGCCGCTCACAAGGCGCCCAGGAGTGATGGCGGGTTCTAGCCCTGGCCCGCCACCCCAGCAGAGCCTTGCAGCAAGCCAGACGACCCCCACTCCATGAGGGCCTCCATTTTTCCACATCCGGACTTCTCTCTCGTCAGAACTCCACCCAGCAGACCAGCCTATCACAGCCCGGCTCACCCTCGGCCGTAAGCGGCCGCGAGGTTCATCATTAAATGCTGGACTTAGAGATGACTGCAAGAGTATGCTACCTGCACGGCAGAGCCTGGCAAGCTACCCGTGTTGTATTTGATATGCCAAATACCAGTAACAATTATAGACCTCATTCCGGAATGGATTGAGGCTCTTTATGTTCCTGGAGCAAGCAGATGCCCTTGGGCTCTACTAGCATGAGACAGGACATATGGAGATGTTATTGGGGCCCGCTCGAGCAAATCGATGAACAACGGGAAGACAGTGATACAGTGATACAGTGAACACTGGGATTGATTAATGCATCATAGTGGAAATATTACATTATAGTGAAAATATTAAACTCTAGCATTTTATTGTCATTTATTTATACAGAGTAACATTTACTCAAGTGTTTCTAGGTATATGTAAACTTACACACTTTAATCTTCTGTTCTTCTATCCTTGATTTATCTGACACGCCACCCTGAGCACCATTCATACAAGATGTGTTTGCTCTGTCATCGCCGCATCTTAGTCAGGTCCATGCAGTGCATTCAAAAATCCCCACCTTTATTGGGGCTGAGGGTGCCAGGTGAGTTGGAAAAATCTTTTTTTTTTTTTTTTTGGTCCGCGGTGCGCGGGGTGGGCTGGCCTCGCCCCGGTCCTCTGGCTCCCCGGGCCTATGGGTGCCGGGGGGTCCCCCCCGCCGCGGCGCGGCGCGGCAGGCCAGCGCCCCCGCTGGGCTATCGCGCCGGACCCCTGCAAAACTCTTTTTAAAAAATATTTTTATTATACCACCGTGAGACATACAATTACAAAGGTGTTCATAATTGGTTCTTGGTAATACAGTATTCCAGCACCCATCCTTCCACCAGTGCCCCATTTCCACCACCAATGTACCCCACTCCCCTCCTGCCCACCCCCCAGGCTGCCTCAATAGCAGGTAGCCCCGTTTCCCTCTCTTTCTCTCTCCCTATGCAAAACTCTTGATGACTGTTTCATATGGTATAAGTCCCAGCTCGTAATTGCCCACTATATAACAGTTCCAGGGACAGGCACTTAATATTTCCTACAGGCACTGACTGATCACTGCTCATCAATCACTCATTGTAGAAACAATTTGATACCCTGACAATGCAGAAATAGAGTTGAGGTCTCCAAGGCCATAACCTGCAGTGTTTGGGGAGCACTTGTGATGCTTGGGGGATCACACCCAGCGACTGAACCAGGGTGGAGCACATGCCAGATGTGAGCCTTAACACCTGTTCTATCTCTTTGCCAGACATAAGTCTTATCCCCTATTCTATCTCTCTGGCCTTTGCTGTTTGCCTTTTAAGCAGAGGGACAAGATATATTGTCCCAAGAAGCAATTATGTAGTGAAAAGTTATAAACCACATTTAAGACAGAAAAAAAAAAAGGTGTGGACCACTGCGTGGTGAAATACAGTACATAAAACTTGAGATATCACATAATGGGAAAGAAAATTTACCCAATACCCATCTGATAAGGGGTTACTACCAAAGATATACAAGGCCCTGGTAGAACATTTTAAGAAAAAAAATCAAACCCCATTTAGAAATGGGGAGAAGAAATGAACAGAAATTTCCTCAGAAGAAATTTGAATGGCCAAAAGGCATATGAAAAAGTGCTCTTCATAATTACTCATCACATCTATCACTTGTATCACTTGTCTTCCCATTGTCATGGATTTGGTCTAGTGGGCACCAGTAACATCTCCATTTGTCCCTGTCACATGCTAGTATAACCCAAGGGCCTCTACTTGCTCCAGGAACATGAAGAGCCTCAAATCATTCCTTTAGGTCATGGGAATGAGGTCTATTCTTGTTACTGTTTTTGACATATCAAATATAACACGGGTAGCTTGCCAGGCTCTGCCTTACAGGCGCTCTTAGTTTTTGCATTTACTGATGCAACTGGGAAAGTCAGTAGCAGCTTCATCTGAATCTGTGAAATAGGCTTCTCTCTAGGGTGGGGTTCTGATGAGCTGGGCTTGAGATTGGCTTCTCTCTTGGGTGGCCTCTGACGAGCTGTGGAATCAGGACATTGAAAATGGCTGCCATCATGGTGCGGGTTCCTCTGACTTCTTCACTCTATTGGGGTGGCGGGCCAGGACCTGAGCCCGCCCTCCCTCCCTGAATGCCTCATGATCAGCTGAGTATGGGAATAGCCGTGTGCTCATCAGGGAGATGCAAATCAAAACAACAATGAGGTATCATCTCACACTGAAAAGTCTGGCACACATCCAAAATAGTAAGAACAATCATTGCTGGTGTGGGTGCGGGAGAAAGGGACTCTCATTCATTGCTGGTGGGAATGTCGACTAGTCCAACCTTTTGGGAAAACAATATGGACATTCTTCCAAAAACTAGATATTGAGCTCCCATTAGACTCAGTAATACCACTCCTGGGAATATACTCTGGAGAC
Source organism: Cryptotis parvus (assembly GCA_021461705.1). Classification (NCBI taxonomy): domain Eukaryota; kingdom Metazoa; phylum Chordata; class Mammalia; order Eulipotyphla; family Soricidae; genus Cryptotis; species Cryptotis parvus. Next base: position 87,407 of record JAJIBD010005686.1, on the reverse strand, counting down.
CCAAAAACACACATCTGAAGCACCATCTGCGCTTCTATATTTATTGCAGCACTATTCACAATAGTCAGAATCTGGAAACAACCTGAATGCTAGGGGCCGGAGTGATATAGCCCAGCGGGTAGGGCGTTTGCTTTGCACGTGGCCGGCCTGTGCTGGCCCGGGTTTGATCCCCCAGCATCCCATATGATTGCCCAAGCAACGCCAGGGTAATTCCTGAGTGCAGAGCCAGGAGAAACCCCTGAGCATTGCCAGGTGTGACCCAAAAAAGCAAAAAAAAAAAAAAAAAAAACCTGAATGCCAGAGAATGGAAGTCTGGATAAAGAAACGATGGTACATTTACACGATGGAATACTACGCAGCCGTCAGAAAAAAAAATGAAGTCATTAAATTTGCCTACAAATGGATGGACATGGAGATCATCATGCTCAGTGAAATCAGTCAGAAAGAAAAAGGACAGATACAGAATGACTGCATTCATCTGTAGGGTATAAATATACACAAGTGTTTTACTAATTGTTGGAAATGGTACCAGACTAGAACTGAGTATTGAATGCAGGCAAAGGGATTTACATGATAAACCCCCTAAATTATGTATGGAAAGCCACAGTGGATAAGAAAAGGGAAGAAGGGAGAGGGAGAGAGAGAGAGAGAGAGAGAGAGAGAGAGAGAGAGAGAAAGGAAAAATGTTTGCTACAGAGGCAGGCTGGGGGAGGGGGGAGGGATTATCTGGGGACATTGGTGGGAAATGTGCACTGGTAGAGGGATGGGTGCTACATCATTTATGAAACCCAATTTATGAAACCCAACTATGAACAGCTTTGTAAATGTCTCTCTCAGGGTGTTATAATAAAATAATTAAATAAAAAATGATATAAGCAGCATTGAAATATGAATACTTCAACAGGTCCCTAGAATATATTCCCGAAGGTGGGATTAATTGGTTCAAAGATACACGTTTTTTTAAACTTAATTTTTAGTTTCATCCAAATATGAATGTGCAAAGAGTCACAGAGCTTTAGGGATTAAAGGAAATTATTCCATCTTCTGTGCCATTCTCCTACCCTGAAGTTCTAAGACTCCAGAGAGAAGCAATTAACCCTTTTAGACTTTCTTCTGGTACTTCTCTTCATATATCTAATTTGTTCACGCTGCTATTGTCTTAATTTTGACATGATACATTATGCTTTTTCGAACAGAAGATGAAGATATAGCTCCCATGGAGAACCTCCCCACCTACAAGTGGTCACCTCTTCCTGTAAATGTCTCTCATTTTACAAGCATCCTATTTCATCTATCTCTAAATATAATTCTATCATGTTGGTTAAAATACTTCATTGCTTGTGTTATTATAACCCAATCAATGTAAACCAAAGTTGAGCCATATGCTATACTATGACTACATTTTCAGAGTGTCTATTCTAGATTTCTTGGATTTAATCGTTTTGCTTCATTAAAAAATTAAACTTTGGGGTTGGAGAGATAGTGCAGTGAACAAGGGCTTGCCTTCCATGCAGCTGACTTGGGGTACAATCCCTGACATTGCACATGGTCCCCAGTGCCCTGCCAGGAGTGACCCTGAGCACAGTACAAGGAAGAGCCAGCCCCCTTAGCACAGCCAGGTGTGGCTCCCAAACTTACCAAACAAACAAAACTTTTTTTTGAAGTGTCGTTGATATAAAATTAACATATCTATATGACATGTATTGATCAATGAGTTTTGACTAATATATACAATGAAGATACAAAAGCAGAGAAAATCTGAGGTTAATCACATACTCACCTAAGGTCACCACAGATAGAATTCTATTGCTAGACAATTTATTCTTGATCTTCATGTACATGGAGTCATTATTTTTAAAAAAATTGCATTTCAAAGACAGGCATGAATACAAGTAATTAAGCGAAAATTAGCTTATAGAATATAAAATATTTTTCAGGGTTAGTTCGGTGAGGCATTCCTGAAAGAAATAAAATAAACCTCCACCATGAGTAGCAGTGCTATAAAGAATTATCCTAGAGTAGAAAATTCTAAGTATGCATATGTTTTGGGTGGTGTGTGTGTGTGTGTGTGTGTGTGTGTGTGTGTGTGTGTGTGTATCACTTGGTAACAAAACTTTCCCCCCAAATAGCAGGTCAATTATGAATGAACAAGATGATCTGTTTCCAGGTTTCCCTACACTAAATTGTAAGCTCGTTGAAACAATAATTTCATAAGTAAACCCTTGTACCGTAGTAAGATATTGGTTCAATCGACAAACGAGCACACGAATGAACGAGTGAACAAACGAATGAGTGAATGCAGCGCGTACATGCACTGCCAGAGGAAATGATAACACTCGGAGTCGCAGTTTGAGCCAGACCCTTGAGGACCCGGATGGTGATCCGACAGCGCGGTCTAAAGCAAAGGTCCAAAGCGAAGGAGACGCTCTAGGAAAGCGTCGTGCTGAGGGCCGCTCTAGCCGCAAGGACGCCGCTCTATGGTCTCGTGGAGGGCGGGGCCTGGGCGTCTCTGGGTCTTTTTGTCCGGGCGCGGCGGGAGCGCGCCCAGTGCGTGCGTGTACGCGACGGCTGTTGGCTGCGCGAGGACCGTGTGAAGTGAAGTGAGGCGAGGCGGCTCCGGACTCACGGACCGACAGGCCGAGCGGCCCCCCGCGGCCGTCAGCGGCCAGGCGGCCAGAGATGCTATCTGGGAAGAAAGCGGCGGCGGCGGCGGCGGCGGCGGCAGCGGCGGCGGCAGCGGCGGCCGGCTCGGAGGCCGGGGCCGGGGGCTGCGGGCAGCGCGGAGAACGGCTCGGAGGTGGCCGCGCCGCCCTCGGGCCTGTCGGGCCCCGCGGAGGCCGGAGCGGGGGCGGCCGGGGAGCGGACTCCCCGCAAGAAAGAGCCTCCGCGCGCCCCCCGCCCCCGGGGGCCTGACCGAGCAGCCGGGCTCGGCCGGGGCCGCAAGCGGGGCCTACAGTGGTACCCGGATCTGCGACCCCCATGGAAACGGGAATAGCCGAGACTCCCGAGGGGCGACGGACCAGCCGGCGCAAGCGGGCAAGGTGAGGCCCAAAGCCCCCAAACCCCGAATTTAGGTGCCCGGCTTCCCCCCTGGCCCCCAGCGCGCGCCCCTTGGGGGCGCCCTCGAGCCCTTGGGGGCTCCCTCGGCCCCGCGTCGCCGTGGGGACGCCGCTGTGCGGCTGCCGCTGCGGGCTTTGTTGGACGCGGCCGGCGTCGGGGCCCCCCGCTGCGGCCCCCGCACCCTTCCCGCTCTGCCTGGGGGAAGATGGCCCCCGACGTGGGTGCTCTGCGGGTCCCGAGGTGTCGTTTCGTGGAGTTTGGGCTGCGATTCTGGGGCGGAGGTTGGGGGGCGGGGGTGCTCAAGAAATCGCCCTAGTCTTGGATGCAGAAAAGAAAAAAACTTCTTTCTCGGGTCTTTCCTTTTTCTTAGCATTTTTTTTAAGCCTTTGCTATGTGCAAGGAGTCCTCCCCGTTCCCCTCTTTTGTCCTCAGCGGTGATTTAAATAACGATCATACTTTCTTAAGTGCGTTTTATTTGCCAGTGATGAAGGCAAAGTGGAGATACTTGGGTGTAAGGTTTTTTACAGGTGAAGCGGACTGAGGCTGGTGTCAGCGAGCCGCGGTGCGACATGTATGGCAAGAAAAGATTTATCGCGAAGCCCTGTGCAGACGGTCGCTGCCTCTCTGGGTGCCAGAGCCTGTTTTCAGAATAGCATCAGCAGTTTAGTTTTGCTAAGCATCGGGGCAGATATTAGCCCCATTTTAAGGGTGACGCACTGAGGTACTTAAGCAACTTCCCCCTAAAAGCCAGCACAGTTAAGTGGTGGAACTGGAAAATGAGCCCTTCATTCAGGGTGTGGTTTGGTATCAGCCTCTTAACAAAGGCCCATATGGGATACTGGAGTGTTTAAAGCACTGGGGCAGGACCAAGCTACAGACGGTACACTTGGTCCTCTTCGGGAGATTTCACAGATCATTTGAAAATCGCAAATATATTCTAGAATAAGGAAATACTTTAAATCTTGCCGTTATATGATAGGCATCAAACAATTTTCTGATTTTTAAGTGAGTGCAACCAAGTCAGTGTATTAGGAACTTTGGAAATGAATACTCCTCAGACCAGGAGCCCTCCCATCTCCTGCCCTTTTTAAGAGCTCTCTAAGATGGCCTTGCCAAAAAAAAAAAATGGTTAGGGAATCTGTAGGGGTCTCTGACCAAAAGCTTGATTTAGAACAGTACAGAGGTTAGTGATTTAACTCTTAGAAATGAAATTAAGGACTGGAACCCAATTTTTTTTTTTTACTTTTAATGAGAATCCCCCTAAAACATAAAATTAAATTTTTTTGTGAATTCATAAACTACAAAACCTTTTGCCAGTTGCAGTTTATGACTCAGTGGTTTTAGTATATTTAAGCAGTTGTGTTATCCGGTATCAAAAGTTAGTCTTGTCACTTGTCTTCCCGTTGTTCATCGGTTTGCTCAAGCAGGCACCAGTAACGTCTCCATTCGTTGGGAATAAGGTCCAGTATTGTTACTGTTTTTGGCATGATGAATACACCCCTTGTAGCTTGCCAGGGTAGCTTGCCAGGCTCTGCCGTGGCTCTGGGTTCATCCCAGGGACCCAGTCTTTTTCTGTGTCAGACCATCAACCATCTTAGAGCACTTTAATCACCTCCAAAAGATACCTGTATTATTGGCAGTCACTGTCCTTTCCCCAGCTTCAGTTTCTTGCATCCACTAATTAGCTTTGGCTCTGGATTTGTCTATTCTAGAAATTTGCATAAATGCAGTAATATAATGGGGTCTTTTGTTGCTTTTAGTGTTTTCAAGGTTCATTCATATTGTAATTCTGTTAAGCACTTAGGACTGCATGATTTATTAATAGCCCATTATGTAGTTATATGATATTTTTTAAACCTTGTTTGATGAATTTCCATGGTTGCATTTTTTGTCTGTGTTAAGCCTAGATATTCAGGGGCTGGGAGGGTTGTCACCCGGTGGTGCTCAGGGCCTGCTCCTGGCAGGGCTAGGAACCATATTGGGTGAGGGGTGAAACCCAGGCTGGTCTCCCTGCTGTACCAGCTCTCTGGCTCCTAGGAATGGAGTTGCTCTTTTGTATGGGAAATACCATCTGGGTCACCTGGAGTCTATGTTTAATGTTCAGAATTACCAGTTTTCCGTGAGGTGAGAGCTTTGCTTTCCCTCCAACAAGGCTTGAGAATTCCAGTCTCTCTGTTTCTTTATACACTCGGTATTGTCTGTTTTCTTACTGAGAGCCCGTCTAGTGGGGCTCGCTGCTCTGATACGCGTCCTCCCTTTGCGTGTATGTGGTGATTTACGTGTCCTCTTGGGTGGATATGTAGCAAGTTTGGGCTCGTTTTTTGAATTGCGTATTTGACTTTGTTGTGGTTGAGTAGTTAGCTCTTTACTTTGATGTCCTATTTTTGAGTTGGGTATTTGTTGTGATTGAGTAATTAACTCTTTGTTTTATTTTTATTTTATTTTTTTTTTTTTTGCTTTTTGGGTCACACCCGGCAATGCTCAGGGGCTACTCCTGGCTCTGCACTCAGGAATCACTCCCCCGCGGTACTCGGGGGGACCATATGGGATGCCGGGGATCGAACCCGGGCCGGCATAGGCCGGCCGGCGTGCAAGGCAAACACCCTACCCGCTGGACTATCACTACGGCCCCAACTCTTTGTTTTAATGTCCTGTGTTTTTTTTTCTTTTTTGGTTTTTTTTTAAAGTATTTTATTATACCACTGTGAGATGTTCATATTTGGGTTTTGGTCATTAATGTCCTCTATTTTTGTCTTTTTTACTTCTGATGCTCTAATCTGAGAATGGCTTAATTAGTGTCATGAAGATTTACTTCTCTATTCTTCCAGGTGTTCCATAGTTTTAGCTCCTTTAGTCTCTGATTATTGTGGATTTCGTTTTTGTAAGTGGTGTGAAGTGGGGCCAGTGGGTAGGGTGCTGACCTTGCATGCGACCAATTGGAGCACCTCTAATCTCCTGAGCCGGCTAGGAGTGGATCCTGAGTGTAGAGGTCAGGAATAAGTCCCGAGCAATACTGGGTGTGGCCCCCAAAATAAATACATATAAATTATATAATTAAATTCATGCTGCTGAATTGCCCTAAAACTTGAATTTTGAGTGTTATGCCAAAGTAGTGGCAACATATCTAAGACTTGAAATTAGTGTCACTGGTGCCAGAGCGATAGTACAGCAGGTGGAGTGTTTGCTTTGCACATGACTGACCTGGGTTCGATCCCGGCATTCCATATGGTCCCCCAAGCACCAACAGGAATAATTCCTGAGTGCAGAGCCAGGGAAAAAAAATCCCTGAGCATCACTGGGAGGTCCCAAAACAAAGCAAAAAAATAAATTAGTGGCGCTCTAGATCACCAGGCAGCTTCAGAGATGGTTCCTTAAACTAGGCCCTAAAAATAATTTGGAATTCAGACGTGTTCCTCCGGAAAAAAAATCTTTTGATGGCTCCCTTTTACCTCAGGAAAATTCATGAGGATTTTACGTTTAGATGTAATATAAACAAAATGCTTATTATAATGCCTAGCAAAAAAAATAAATGGCCAGTAATTCAGTGCAATCAACCCTCTGTATCTTAGTTTCCATATTTGTAGATTAAAATCAATTGTGGGTTGGGGAAAAAATGTGGTTAGGCAGGTGTCTTGGTATATCTACAGTGAACCTGTACAGATTTTCCTTGTTATTCTCTAAACAGTACAGCGTAGCAACTATCTTCATAGCATTTGCACTATTATAAGTAATCGAGAGATGGTTTAAGTTTATGTAAGGTTGTGCATAGGTATTATGTCGTGTTATAGAAGAGATCTTCTAGTTTTGGCTCTTGAGCCAAACTCCCTTCCTAGCATGCCCTCACTCAAAAAAAAAAAAAAAAAAGAAAGAAAGAAAGAGGGAGGGAGGGAGGGAGGGAGGGAGGAAGGAAGGAAGGAAAGAAAGAAGAGAGGGTGACATGCTTGAAATAAAGTGTTTTGAAAAGAAGCGTGGTACCAGGTGTCAGCCTTTGGGCCTCATGCTTCCACCTCTTAGAGCTGTCTCCCTTGCTCCTGGTTTAACCTTCATTCTCAAATCCAGTTCTATCAGAATAGCCTTATTTTCTCAAAGACTGACAACTAACGTACATGTTTTATGTTTTGCGCTTAGTATAAAAATACTTGAGTATTTGGGGATTTTGCATAAAATCTTATTTTGTGAAAGAAAAAAAAGGAAAAAAAGGATCTCTCTGACCAGAGCTAATGGTCAGTGGTAAAGAATGAGACCTAAGTTCAGTACCTGGTACTGGGGGAAAGCGTGAGCAGTGTGGTGGATTGGGGGTTCTCCACTTGAAAAAATTTAAAGCCCTTGAAAGAATCACAAACTTCAGGGGCAGGAGAATTGTGCCCCTGAGGAAAACAACTAGATGCTCTGGACAGAAAGGATCAGGTACCCCTTACCAAGCTTCAGAGATTCTGCAACTGCTTTCGACCAAGGACTAGAGATGTGTCAGTAGGAAGATAAGTCATGAGGATCACTATTACTCCTTTCATGCAGATGAATCTCAGAGTCCCTCTAATCTTTTTTTTTTTTTTTTTTTTTTTTGCTTTTTGGGTCACACCCGGCGATGCTCAGGGGTTATTCCTGGCTCTACACTCAGGAATTACTCCTGGTGGTGCTCAGGAGACCATATGGAATGCCGGGATTGAACCCGGCGCGGCATGGGCCCGCCGCGTGCAAGGCAAACGCCCTACCTGCTGGACTATCGCCCGGCCCCAAGTCCTCTAATCTTTTCCTCATCTTCCACAGCCTCCCTACAGTTTATTCACTTACCTTAACAGGCCAGTGTTAGCTTTCTCATAGCTACCAGATTAATTTCCCAAATATGTATGTTATCAGATAGCTTAACAGAAGAATGTCAAAGCTTCCAGTCATATAAAAACAACTGTGGCTCTAGCTAATCAGACTTACCACTAACACATAGGTCTTTACAAAACTGGGTCGGTAGAATGTGGTACTGAGGTTCAAACTCAGCCTACACAGGAAAATAGGAGTCACACACCAAGGCCCTAATCTGTTTTGGGATGCAAGGGGAGTTGAGGTGCTGAGGGCCACCCCCAGCAGTGCTCCAGGGGCCAAACTCAGAGCCAGATCTCTTGAATCACATTGCTAGCCCCCCTAGCCACCTTCCCACCCAGTCATCTGTAAGTACTTGGCGCTATTCTGTGCGCCTCTAAAAGCTGCCTCCGTCTACATCTGTTACTTGGTGCCTAGGATTCGTGATCTGCTCTTCTGTGAGTTGTGCCATAACTATTCAGAACTTAGGAATGCAAATAGAGCTTTCCCTGCTCTGAATTTCCACACTAAGTATGGCCTCTGCACTTTAGTTTTGTCTTGACAGAATTTTTTGTGCCTTCCAACAAGATAGTACTGGGGCCGGAGTGATAGTCCAGCAGGTAGGGCTTTTGCCTTGCACACAGTCAACCCAGGTCCAATCCCGGTATCCCATATGGTCCTCTGAGCACCCCGCAGCAGTAATTTCTGAGTGTAGAGCCAGGAGTAATAAGCCCTGAGCATTGCTGGGTGTGACCCCAAAAAAGCAAAAAAAAAAAAAAAAAAAAAACGAAACTGAAAAACAAAGAGTACTAATCACTTATTGCTATTGAATATTCACAATGTATCTATTTGAATTTAAATGAAAACTTGAAAAAAATTCCGTTTCCTCAACTATGCTTGTCATTCTAACTAGGTATTCAGGCACTTGGTTTAGGTATTTGTGGCTAAAAACTTTTGTACTGGTCAGCACAGATCTGGCGCTCTAAAACCCAGACAAGGCTCTATAATCCATAAACTACATATTTTGGGGGGCTGGAGGGGTGGAGTAGTTTGGGCCACGCCCTGCAGCACTGGGGGGCTTACTTCTTCCTGACTGGGCTCAGGGATCATTTCTGGCTGGGCTCAGGAGACCATCTGTGGTCCTGAGGGTCAAGCCCCTGGCACAAGGCAGGCACCTTACCCACTGGACTGTCTTTCTGGCCCCAACTTCTTAGTTATTTACTATAAAAATTACTTGCTTTTATTTGTGGGGATGTTTGGGCCACACCCAGTGGTACTCGTGGGTTACTCTCAGGTCTGTGCTGGGGGTTGGAATGATGGGGGTGGTCATATCCTGCAGTATTTGAGAATGACCATGCTGTGCCCAGATTGAAACCAGGGCTCCCACATACAAAACTGTGTGCTCCAGCCCTTTGAACTCGCCACCATCATTCATCACTTTTTTAAGCATATGTACCTTTCCATAATATTAAGTGTCTTTGTAACTTCATTGTCCCTTTGGATTTAGTGATTTATTTGTTTGTTTGGGCCATACCCTGAGGTGCTCTGAGGTCACTCCTGGCTCAGGGGTCACTCCTGGTGGACTGGGGACCACATAGGGTGCCGGGATCAAACCCACATTGGCTGCTTGCAAGGCAAGTACCCTACCCACTGTACTATGGCTCAAGCCTGAGGTTTTAGGAATTCTTCTACCATTTTTTCCCTGGAATAATAGTTTAGAAGTACAGGTTAGAATGAACAGACTATACTGGTTAACTCTATTTTTGTCTAACAGGTTTTATTGAAGCTTCAAGTATGTGAACATGTTTTATGTATACATATGTAGCCATATTAAAAATTTTTAAAGAGCTGTAGAGTCTACAATTCACAAATCTGAACATCAGTATTAATGATGTGAGAGTTACAGATTGGCCTGCATCTGAATGGACATGAGATTGTTTCGTAAGAGAATACATTCAGGGGCCGGAGCGATAGCACAGCAGGTAGGGCGTTTGCCCTGCACGCGGCCGACTCGGGTTCAATCCCCGGCATTCCATATGGTCCCCAGCACTGCCAGGAGTAATTCCTGAGCAAAGAGCCAGGAGAAACCCCTGAGCATCACCGGGTGTGACCCCAAAAAAAAAAAAAAAAAGAAAGAGAGAGAGAATACATTCATACCTGCCTATTATGAGTTGCCTTGTTCCTGTTTGTTTCTTTTTCTTAAAGATGAGATTAAAAACAGTTTCATTCACTGATGGTTCCAAACTGAGTCATTAATTCTAGATGTTCACTGTATTTAGCTTTCCCTGCTATAATCTCCATATAGGTAGAGTACAGAGAGATGGATGAAAGCTTGGCCAACCTCTCGGAAGATGAGTATTATTCAGAAGAAGAGAGAAATGCTAAAGCAGAGAAGGAAAAGAAGCTTCCTCCACCACCGCCTCAAGCCCCACCTGAAGAAGAAAATGAAAGTGAGCCTGAAGAGCCTTCTGGTGAGTTATCGAAATCAATCAGTTTTTTTTGCTTTAATAAGAATAAATTTTATTTTTTGTTCTGCAGTGTTACTATTCTTATCTTTGATTTATATTCTGATATAGGCTGCATCTGTTTTGGTATATGTGACATGTGTGTGAATTATATATATATATGTATATATATTTACATGCTTACATGCATTCATACAGAGTTGGTACTGATATTCAGTTCCTACATTATAGGAGGAAAGTGAAGAATGGTGGTAGTACAGTGGCAAGAGAAGGTAGCTGGAAAGTAGGAGAAGATAAACAATTAGAAGATATACATGAAGCAAAATTCAAAGAACCGGACCTCTCAGTGATAGGCTATGATTCAGAATTTGGAGAAAATGGTTCAGAAATTGTTCTGGCTATCTATGCATTAACCACATGGTTGCTAGACTCTGATAACGCAGTCATGCTGTGGGTCAGTTTTGAGAAGGTCATTTTCATGGTGATCAAATTTAAAAAAAAGTTTTTTTCAGGGGGTTGGGGCATATCCAGCAGCACTCAGGGGTTACTCCTGGCTCTGTGCTGAGAGATCACTAGATGGGGCTCTAGAGGCCATATGAGTTCCCAGGATCAAATCTAGTTGGCCATGTGTAAGCAAGCACCCTACCTGCCTTACTGTCTTTTCAACATCCCCCAAATTTCTGACATCAAATAGAAAAGCCCTTAAGAGCCAGTTATGTAATTGTTGAGCCTTCCACCAAAGGTAAGGTATAAGAAAGAGCTGTGAAAAGATTCTAAGCTTAAGCAATTTTTTGTATTACGTGGAAAAATATTGGAATCTGATAGTATCTCACCATTCTACAAGGAAGTGATCATTGATGTCAAAAGAGGGGTTCGGCAGAGTGATACCATTTCACCAGAACTCTTCAGCACCACCCTCAAGAACATCATGCGACAATTAGAATGGGAAGGAATGGGAGTGAATATAGATGGTCGGCAACTACACCACCTCTGCTTCGCTGATGAATCATTCTAATAACACCAAACATTAGCCAAGCGGCACAAATGCTGGCTGACTTCGATCGAGAATGTGGAAAGATAGGTCTACAGCTGAATCTGAACAAAACTATGTTCAGGAAAAATGAACTAGTTTCAGAGGCCCCATTCACTCTCAGTGGAAAACACATCTCTGAATGCAACAGTTATGTGTACCTAGATCGAGAAGTCAACATGATGAACGACCTAAAACCTAAGCTGCGCGAGGAGGAAGAGAGCGGCATGGAATGCCTTCAAAAACATTGAAGAAATAGCTAAAAGGACAAAGAACCTCCGGCTCCAGGCACATCTCTTTGACTCCACAGTTCTCCCTGCATTAACATACGCCTCAGAGACCTGGGCCCTACAAAAGCAGGATGAGAATGCTATTCGGGTCTCCCAGAGAGGAATCGAAAGAGCTATGCTTGGAATATCACGCCTCACTCAAGTGAGAGAAGGAATCTGGAGTCCCGACCTCCATCACTATTCCAGAATCAGGGACGCTGTCTTGTTTGCCAAGGCATTGAAAATCAAATGGGCCTTTTGAACTCTCACCCTGGCCTGCCTGCATCTCAGGTAGTCTCTGGGGTGCGCGGCTGGCCGGGCGGGCGCCTGGGGCTGTGGTAGAGCTCCAGGTCTCGGCAGAAGGTGGAACTACAACCCCCCAGAAGTCCGAGCGAACCGGAAGTAAACCGCTCCTTTTGAACTCTCACCCTGGCCTGCCTGCATCTCAGGTAGTCTCTGGGGTGCGCGCTGGTCTGCGGGCAGGGGGCCGCCATAGGCGCGGTGCGCCGCTTAGTATTACTAAAACTAGGAAATTCCAACACCAAGGGTAGGTAATACCCTCAAGAAAAAAAAAAAACAGTACACTAGAGTAATCTATCCCTGAACACCACAACACCATGGGAAAACAACGCAGATCCCCAGCTCGAAGAACAGATGAAGGAATTGACTGTGAAGAATCAAAAAATGAAAATCAAATGGGCTGGACATGTAATGCGATTTGGAGACAACCGCTGGACTAGAGCCATTACCGACTGGATCCCATGGGATGTCAAAAGATCATGTGGCCGCCCACCTACAAGATGGTCAGACTTCTTTGTCAAGACCCTGAAGGAACGGTTTGAGGCTCTTCATATTCCTGAAGCAACCAGATGCCATTGGGCTACATTGGCACGTGATAGGGTCAAATGGGAATGTTACTGGCGCCCTCTCGAGCGAACATGATCAAGTGATAGTATTGACCTTAGAGCTTCAGATACCTTTTAAGAGTTCTGATACTCTTGGCTTAGTGCTGCTGAGGATATGCAGAATAATAAAAGATGCCTTTCTGTTCGAGAAAACCAAACAAAAACCAAACATTTTTTACTTTTTTGGACAGTAATGACATTTCTTTTAGTCTTTATTTGTGGAGGGTAGATTTGGACCATATCTAATGGTGCTCAGGGGTCCTGGCTTTGTGCTGGGCTGATGGGGGCAGTCGAATTACTCTTGTTGGTACTTGGGGACCATGTTCGGGTCCGCTACATGAAGGTTAAGTACCTTAATTATCTTCCATCTTTCTGACTTTGAATTTTTACTAATTAATTAAAAGTAACTTTATTGTGTGCAGTGCTGGGGATTGAACTCATGCATTCAGGAATGGCCTTTACTGCTCACCCACTTTCTTGAACCCAAACTACTTTTTTTTCTGGACGGAAGGCACCAAGTGCTGCTCAGGGGCCACTTCTGGCTCTGTACTAAGGGGGCTGTGTGGTTTCAAGGGTTGAACTTGGTCTCTGCATGTAAGGCAAGCAACATCACTCCTTGTGACAGTGAAGCTCTCTGCACCTGCCCCCTCACCCGCCACATACTTCTGTTTGCCTCCCAGACAGTGCTCAGTGAAACTGAGGGTCACTTGTGATACTTGGCCAACTAGTGAAAACACTTTAATTTTTTTTTGGTCACTGGGGATGAACCCAAGGACTCACACGTGGAAGGCATGTACTACTACTTCTTTTAACATGCATCTTTTAAAAAAACAAGGTGCTTGTTTCAGATACCATCATCTACTGTCTTACGTGACTTTTATTCACTTGTATTACTTGTATCACTTGTCTTCCCGTTGTTCATCGATTTGCTCAAGCAGGCACCAGTAACATCTCCATACGTCCTGTCACATTCTAGTGTAGCCCAAGGGCATTTGCTTACTCCAGGAACATGAAAAGCCTCAGACCATTTCTTCAGGTCATAGGAATGAGGTCTATAACTGTTACTGGTTGGTTTTTGGGCACATCAAATACAACACGGGTAGCTTACCAGGCTACCCGTGTCTATATCTATATATAGATATAGATTCCGTGCCCAACTTTTGTTTTATGTCATTTCCCTTAAAGTCGCAGGCTACAGGGGGCCGGAGCAATAGCCCAGCGGTTAGGGCGTTTGCCTTGCACGTGGCCGGCCTGCGCTGGCCCAGGTTCGATCCTCGGCATCCCATATGGTCCCCGAGCACGCCAGGAGTAATTCCTGAGTGCAGAGCCAGGAGTAACCCCTGAGCATTGCCGGGTGTGACCCAAAAAGCAAAAAAAAAAAATAAATAAAATAAAGTCGCAGACTACAGTCCCATGGCCGACGTTAAGTGGGAACCTGCTGTGGGAGATGGAAATGACAGCAGAGTTGTGATACGGGGTCACGTTCTTTCCACCTGGGAGGCTGCACAGTGAAGGGTGCGCTCAAGCACCTGACAGGCTAGCCTTATAACTCACACAACCCTCAGAAGCAGGAGCATGAAAGAGCATTCGGATGAGCTAGGTTGTTCATGATTACTCCCTCAGCCCAACCTTGTCTCCAAGAACTTTCCAGAACAGTGGAAACTGAAAATGAATTAATCCAATTACCATTATCATAAATGTAAAGACCAACAAGTGGTTACTGGCGGCGGTCCTGGACAGCAGAGCCCTAGAGAACCTTTCACATATGCACAGACGGATAGGAGAAACTGAATTAGTGCTGCTTTTTTTTTTTTTTTAAATAAGGCCGGAGCGATAGCCCAGCGGGTAGGGCGTTTGCTTTGCACACAGCCGGCCCATGCAGGCCAGGGTTCGATCCTCGGCATCCCATATGGTCCCCCGAGCACCGCCAGGAGTAATTCCTGAGTGCAGAGCCAGGAGTAACCCCCTGAGCATCGCGGGTGTGACCCAAAAAGAGCAAAAATATATATATATCTATATCTATATATATATATAAATATAAATATATATATATATAAATAAATAAATAAAATAAAATAAACATTTTATTATACCACCGTGAGATATACAATTACAACGCTGTTCATGTTTGGAAGTTTCGTTACATAGTGTTCCAGCACCCGCCTCCACCAGTGCCCATTTCCCACCACCAATGTCCCCAATTCCCTCCCCCTCCCATAGCCTGCCTAAATGGCAGGTTCTTTATCTCTTTTCTTTCTCCCTCTCTCTCCTTCCTTCTACACATTGTAGGTTGCACTACATACACTTGGAAGCCATCATGTGCATTTTTTTGCCTGTATTTAATGCTCAGTTCTATGTTGGTATCAGCTCTTTCGACATTTATTCATACATGTTCCCTTCTCTGTCTTACCTAACCTTTGACTCCCTCACGTTTGTGGTAATTTCCACATTTGGTAAGACCATCTGATATATTTATGTCATGCAAATAAATGCAGTCATTCTTATGTCTCTCTCCTTCTGACTAATTTCACTCAACATGATCCTTTCCATCCATTTATAGGCAAATTTCATAACTTCATTTTTCCTAACAGCTGTATAGTATTCCATTGTGTAGATGTACCACAGTTTCTTTATCCAGTCATCAGTTCTCGGGCAAGTGCTGCTTTTAACACCGAACTTTTAAGAGGTCTCAAGCAGAGACTAAATTGTGAGTTATTCAGAGAGTACTATGTAGGAGAAAAATTAATTACAGATTGTGCTAACATAGAATAATAGGAAAAACATGATCATACACCTCCCCAAAAAGTACACAGTAAAGCAGCACTTATGTAACATTTCAGAACCTATAAATCAGACTCTCATAATGCTTATGGATGTATTCTAAGTACCGCGTGCTAACCGATTGCACCACTGGAGCTCCATCATGGACGCATTATAAATATACTCAGACATTATACCAAAAACTACACACACACGCGCTGCACGGCACACACACACACACACACACACACACAGAGTCCTCTACTATAAACCAAAAATACCTGAGTCTTTGGCTAAAGTCTAGCTAGAGCTGACCCATGCAAATTGATTCACCTGGTTGCAGGTTTCTGGGAGTCTTTGGTGATAATGGCGTAGCACAAATGACCCCGTCTTGTGTCTTTTGGTTTTGAGCTGCAGGAACTGATTGATTATCCCTGAGTGAAGAGCCAGGAGTGACCCCTGAGCATCGCCAGGTGTAACCCAAAAAGCAACAAATAAATAAACAAATGAATGAATGAATGAATGAATGGAAAGATAGCTAGATAGATAAATAAACAAATAAAAATAAATAAGTAGAAGTCCAGAGTAACCTAAAAATTAGTGGAATAAAATAGTTGACTAAGATTCTTCCAAATCTCTATTTCTCAACCTTTTCCAGTCATGTTCCTATTCACCCTTGTTTCCTTCCAGTGCGTTACGCCCCTTCTTACTGCTATTCTCTTTATCCCCCGGTTATGCGATGGTCCCCATTTATGGGGGATTTTTGATTGTTCTACCTGTTGCTGCCTTGGAATATCCTGGGGTCTCTCATGGAGCCATTTGGCCTCCTGAGCCATTTGGCCTCCAGTTGAGAAACGTTGGGTTCGAGGAGTTTAATGCCTGATTACTGCAACATAATGTACCGGGATATTGAAGTACAAATTTAAACTAGAAACTCAGTGAGCTACCTAACTGAATGGCTATATTTCACTAATTACTTTATTTTGCTTTAAATGGAACAACTTAAATTTTTCAGGTTTTGTTTTCAACTTAGTGGTTTCAGTGCTATTTGAGCAATTTAGTTTTTATAATTTTATTGAATTCTTTTTTTTCTGCTGTCATTTATTTGGTTTGATAACAGGATACTATGAGAATTTTCTTATATGCCCAATGGGACTTGATTTGAGGATAATAGGCAAATAATAACTCAACCTTTATGTATAAATGTATAAAATTTTTTGTATTTTTAATTAATTAATTAATTAATCAATCAATTAATTAATTTTGCCTTTTGGGTCACACCCGGCAATGCTCGGAGGTTTCTCCTGGCTCTGCACTCAGGAATTACTCCCCTGGCGGTGCTCAGGGGGACCATATGGGATGCCTGGGATTGAACCTGGGCTGGCATTGGCTGGCTGCGTGCAAGGCAAACGCCCCACCGCGCTGGGCTATCTCTTTGGCCCCTTTTTGTATTTTTTAAATACAGTTAAACTATTTAATGTATTGAATGTAGCCGCACAGTTGATGTAGCCCTGGTACTCCTGGATGTAGGTAGGTTTGTGCCAATGAACTGAGCATCTCCTGGGAGTGTTCCCAGACCCCGACCACTGGTAAGACCTTTATTTTAAAACAGCAAAAACAAAATATTAAACTAGGTATAGGATGAATTGATGTTTATTCAGGGAAAAAAGCACTATGGGTTATGGACTTGGTCAGCATATATAACATGCATATTCTGTCACTTTTTGGTAGTTGGGAAGTGTTTTAGCTCGTATTCAACCTGTGATTCTTTAAGTTCTAAAACTGTTCTGTGAGGAGCCGGAGCGATAGCCCAGCGGGTAGGGTGTTTGCCTTGCACGCGGCCTGGGTTCGATCCCCGGCATTCCACATGGTCCCCCGAGCACTGCCAGGAGTAATTCCTGAGTGCAGAGCCAGGAGTAACCCCTGAGCGTCGGCGGGTGTGACCCAAAAAGAAAAAAAAAAAAGTTCTGTGAGTGTGTGTGTGTAAGAGACAGTTTATATCTTGTTACATCATAGGTTGAATGGCGGATCTTGATAATACTGACTTTTTCTGTGAGAACAATGTCATTGAGATCCCTGTTGAGATGGAACAAATGTACAAAGTTTTGCAGTATTTACTTATACAATCACAGATGTTTAAAAATAAAACTTAAGACAGGGTTGTGATTTTGCTCTATTTTTCCGTCTTCTGATATTTGAAAATAGTGTATATGACTAACGCTTAAGAAGCTGGGTCTTTTTCATAGCACTGAACTACACTGTTGTAGTTTCAAATCATATTTAAATGCCTCTAATCATAGTCTGGGATGATACAGGTAGAATTCTGAAAAATTGTTACTTAAGTTGGAAAAAGGAATTCTCTTCTTGGGAAATTCATTGTTGTTAAGTTGTTATTAAATTGGCAAATTCAGAATTTGTTCAATACTGGCCTTTTATTTTTATTTATTTATTTTTTTTTTGCAGGGGAGGGTTGGCCAATCCAGCAATGCTCAGGGGTTACTCCTGGCTCTGCACTCAGGAATCATTCTTGGTGGTGCTCAGGGGACCAGATGGGGTGCCTGGGATTAAACTTGGGTGGGCCGCATGCAAGGCAAGTGTCTTACCACTGTAGTATCTCTCCGGCCCCAATATCAGCCTTCTAAAAAAAGATGGCTTAACTAAAAAGTGAGTTTTAATAATTTTGAGTAACTTGTTATTCAAATGCATCTTGTGTTTGGTAGCTGAGTAGCATTTGAATTGTATTTTTTTTTTCAATATTGAAAAGTGAAGGACAGACCAAGTCTTTGTAACAAAATAAGAAAATCCTTGTTATAGATTGTGATAAATCATTTCTTCTTATTGCTTCTGAAAACTTCACCTTCCTCCCTAGCTAGTAGGACTTTTTTGTTCTGTTGTTCATCAGGAATGGTACTGAGTTCTTCAGAATCGTTTTAGCTTTAGCCATACTGGGGAAAATTCCGGACAGGTTTCTCTTAACACCATCTTTCTTGCTTTGGAGGCTTGGAAGGCTCTTTCAGTTTGGTATTTATTTGCTATTCCAGGGATTGAATGTCACACCTGCAAAGCAAGCTCTGCTACTGAGCTGCATTCCTGGCCCTTAGGTCAGTGGGGTTGTTTGTGGTATTTGGGCCACACCAGAGGCGCTCAGGACTTACTCTTGGTTCTGCACTCAGGAATTATTCTTGGTGATGTTCAGGAGACCATATGGGTTGTTGGAGATTGGACCTAGGTTGCTGCATGCAAGGCAGGCACACCACTTGCTGTACTTTGTCTTTCAGTGTTTTTAAACTGCCTCATTACAAAGAGGAAAGCAGTATAAAGTGGTGAGGGTTACAGTTTCTCACTCTCTTCAATTATCTTGTTTTTGGTTGATCATACCCAGCTGTGCTTGGGACTTAACTCCTGGCTCTGGGCGCAGGGATCACTCCTGGCTGGCTCAGGGGACAATATGGAGGACCGGGATGGAACCTACGTTGACCACGTGCAAGGCCTTACCCACTGGACTATCTCTCCTGCCCTCCTCCTTGTTTCTTTTACCTTCTAACTGAACTGCAGTCGTTGGTACTAATTTTTTCAGGTAGAATCTATCAATGATAATTTTTAAAGACCTTATATATCTTTATTTCATTCCACTCTTACAAGATTATTTGGATAGATACAGAAGTATTATTTGCACATATTTTCCTCAAAATTTAATTTTTTTTTTTTTTTTTTGTTTGGGGTCACACCCAGCAAGTAACAACAACCCCTGTTGTTACTTCTGGCTCTGCACTCAGGAGTTACTCCTGGTGGAGTTCAGGGGACCATATGAGATGCCGGGATTGAACCTGGGTCAGCCACATGCAAGGCACCACCCTACCCACTCCAGCCCTTAAAAATATCCTTTTCGGGGCGGAGCCAGCAAGTGGGCGTTTTGCGCTCAGCCTGTGCCGCCCGGGTTCGATCCCGGCGTCCCATATGGCCCGCCCAGGAGTAATTCCTGAGTGCAGAGCCAGGTGAACCCCTGAGCATTGCCGGGTGTGACCCAAAAAGCAAAAAAAAAAAAAAAAAAAATATCCTTTCCTTGTATTCTTTTTGCTTTTTAAAAAATTATATTCATTCATTCATTCATTCATTCATTTAGCTTTTTAGGTCACACCCAGCAATGCTCAGGGGTTGCTCCTGGCTCTGCACTCAGAAATTACTCCTGGCGGTGCTCAGTGGACCATATGGGATGCCGGGATCGAACCTGGGCTGGCACAGGCGGCCGCGGCAAGGCAAACGCCCTACCCGCTGGGCTATCGCTCTGGCCCCAATATTCTTTTGCTTTAATACCCTTCACCTGTGCTTTCTCCTACTCCTCAAAAGTCTTTCCTTCTGCTAATCTCTGTTCTGTTGATATCCGTTAATTTAGTTTTATCTCTTGTTTCCTTTCGTTACTTATCTAGTGAAATTGCCTTTCTCCTCTTAACTTACTTTGCTTTGCATAATCCTCGTTAGTTCCTTTAATTTTGCTAATCTTTCATCTTTTTATTTATGTATATGAATAAATAAATATATATATATGGATATATGTCACATTTTATCCATTCAACTGCTAGTGGCACTTCATATTTCTGTATCGTAGCTAAATAAATCATAATTCATATAACTCTTAATGGTTTTATGTTCTTTGGTAGATATCCAGAAATGAAATCGCTGTATATATGGTAGTTCTATTAATGTCTTTTGAGGAATCTCGAAAACCTTCCAAGAATGGCTATACCATTATATGTGTCTACCATTAGTGTATGAGGGTTCCTTTTTCTCTGCACCATCACTAACACTTGGTCCTAGTTTTTCTTTTGTTTGTTTAGTAAGCTTTCTCTTGAGTATGAGATGTGAGCATTTTTCATGTACCCTTTGGCCATCTCTGTGTCCTCTTTGGAAAATGTTTGTTTCGATCTCTGCCCATTTTTTAATTGGTTTGTTTCTTGAGTTGTATGAATTCTTTATACACCTTGGGTATACCCTTTATTGGATGTATGCTATTCTGATAACCTTCCATTCTGTAGGTTTATGTTTTTGTTAGGTTAGGTTTATGTTTTTGTTCTACTGATACTTTCTTTCCTGCAGAGCTTGCTTGCTTATTTATTTATGGGTTGGTTTGATGTAGTTCCTATTTTGTTTTGTTGGGGGATCCCTCCCCACTCTTGGGGTTGACTATCCAAATACATCACTTAACATTGATATCTTGGAACATGTTACTTATCTCATGTGTTTTATGGTTTGCGACCATCATTTTTGCTGATAAGGTCATTTTGACCATACTGATTTGTAGCAGCCATGAACTTGGACTATTTCCTTGTGTTTTCTTTTCTTTTTGTCTCTTAACAGTATTTTGTAGTTGTTGTATAATTTTTCTGACCACTTTAGTTAAATTCCTTGGTATTTTAATTTTTGATGTGATTTTTGTTCAGCTTTTTCTTGCTTGTTTGTATTAGGGAATGTGTCAGATTTTCGTATATTGATTTTGAGCCTGTTAGTTTTTTAGTTGAATCTTTAGAATTTGCTCTTTATTATCTGCAGATAATGATAGTTTTTGTTTTTATCCTAGCTTCTTGTCTGATTAATAACAGAATAAAGCAGTTGTGAGGGATTGGAGTGATAACACAGCAGATAAGGCATTCCCTTGCATGTGGCCGACCTGGGTTTGATCCCCAGCATCCCATATGGTCCCCCGAGCATTGCTGGGTATGACCCAAAAAGCACAAAAAAAAAAAGTTGTGAGATTGAACAGTCTTGTCTTGCTTTTTAAAGGAAGAGATTTCAGTTTTTCACCATCATTACTTATAATTCTTTATTGATACATGTTCGTTCTATCCACATTTCATCAAGAGATTTCATTATAAATGGGTGCTGTGTCTTCTTAAATGCTTTCTAAGCATCTGCACTGTAAGTTTTGTTTATCCTTTTATTGATGCAAAATTTTAATTGATTTGCATATGTTGAACCATCCCTGTATCTATCGAACCATCCCTGTATCTCTAGGATAAATCCCCTGGGTTGTGGTGTATGTTTTTTAGTGTATTTGTTAAATTTGATTTGGTTCTATTAAGGGGAATTTTGCATCTGTGTTTACTGAATGTAATTGTTCTGTACTTATATATTTGATGGTATACATATCTACATATGTGTGTATATGTATAGATCTATAAAACCATATATACTTATATGGCTTTGCTATCAGGGAATTGTTGACTTCAGAGGTAAAAGTGTTTGAAAGTTATCATAGACTTCCTTTTAAGGTGGTGGTTATCACGACAATTTGAATCAAAAGGATAAAACATTTAGTCATTAACTTATTTTAAGCATTTTATTGTTTAAGAATGACTAACAGATCTGTATTTGTTAGAGAACAATTGAAAGCCTACTATAGAAGATATAAAAATTTGCAATTAGGAGAGGATGTGTATAATAATCTATTTTAAGGACCTCTACTTAAAACCCTTGAGAGATAGATGTTTATGAAAACTGAAGTGATGCCAAATCAAGGTGATACTGAGAAGTTGCTTTTGTATATTTCAGTTTTGGTTTTGGATTTGAGCTCATAGAATATAACAGCTATGCTTAACTTGCTGTTGTTTTCTTGCTAGTGTGAGAGCACCGTTCCCTAGTCCAGAAAGTCCTATCAAGCCAGATGAATAATGTATTTTTCGCTCAGTCATAATTTTGATAGAATGTTAGTTCCAAATTTTTGCTGGCTTTAAGAAAATGAAGAGTTGGTTCAGAATACTACTAATAAAGATGATGCTTGTTTTCAGTTTTCTTTGGAGAAAAAATCTCCCTCAGAATTCATGAAATGTTATTAAGATTAGAGAGAAAGTAGCAATGCCTTATCGTCTTTTCTTCTGTGTAAGTTACTTCATCAAGAGATAATTGTTTAACTTTTTATTAATTTTTAAGCACTTTCCTCAGTACCTCCAACCTTATCTTATTGGGTTTGGGCCACACCCAGTGGCGCTCTTGGCTGACTCTGACTCTATACTCAGGCAGGCCTGGGGGACCACGTGGGGTGCTGAGGATCTAACCCAGGTCAGCTGTGTGCAAGGTGAATGTCCCTGCCCCTATGTTCTGTTGTTCCAGCCCCATAGTTCTTACATGTTTCTATCACCTTTTGCTTGGTTTTCTTCTGCTTCTCTACCTAAGTAATACTTTGGAGTTTGCTCCCCCTTTTTTTTTTTTTTTACCTTTATTAAAGGGTTCTTTAAAAACTTTTTATTATTGAATATTTCACTTATTCCATCTTATCTTCCTTTCTCCCTCTGTGATGATCGGATTTACTCCTGGTTCTACACTCAGGAATTCTGGCAGTGCTCTGGGCCCCCTAGGGGATGCTGGGGTGGGCTTGGCTGTGTGTAAGGCAAGCGCCTTGCCTCTTGTGCTATAGCTCCATTCCCCCTTCATATATATCTTTTTATAAAATCAAAGAGCATTAATTTTTGGAAAAGCTTTATTTTCTTTTTAAAAAAGCAAAGACAATAAAGACCCCTTTTTTTAAAAAAAAAAAAAGCAATCTTTTTAACCTTTTTGAGCACATAAGTCAGTGTGAGAAATCCATCATTAAGAAAATGATTAGGAGTTACCTGCTGTTTAAAATAAACATATAGTTGGAGAAAAGTATAATAGAACTTCGAGGGATGAAATAATTTAGGCTTAATAGTTTGGAAGTGTTTTTATTTGTTTTTATTATTGATACTTAGAAGCGATGCCTTAACAAGAGATTTTAGTATTCAAATGTTGTTCTTGAAAACTATTTCATTGTTCTTAGCCTTTCTCCCCTTTTCAAATATTAAAAAAGTTATTTCTGATCTACTTTGATTCTGTTTGGAATCAAAAACTTTTTTTCCCCACGTGAAAGTTTTTTTTTTTTTGTTTTTTTTTCTTTTTGGGCCACACCCGGCAATGCTCAGGGGTTTCTCCTGGCTCTGCACTCGGAGTTACTCCTGGCGGTGCTCGGGGGACCATATGGGATGCGGGGATCGAACCCTGGCCGGCATGGGCTGGCCGCGTGCAAGGCAAACGCCCTACCCACTGGGCTTCGCTCCGGCCCCGCCACGTGAAAGGTTTTTAACTGAATAAATTCAGAACTTACTAAGATTGAACTTCCTTTATTTAAACTTTTAAAAGTATAGGTTCTGCATTTTCAAGATAAATTTGCAGATTGTATTTAATAATTGAAGACATCTGTTTATAATTATATTATCATTTCCAAGTACTGTAAATAAATCACATATGTTGTGTCTTTTCTTATCTGAGACTCATGACCTTGCAGAACTTCAAAGAACTTTCCATACAAGAAATAATTTAGAAATAAATTATATTCCACTTCAAAGCAGAGCTTATATCTTTTAGCAACATGTTGTATTGTTATAAATATTATGTATTATATATCTAATACATACTTTTCCATACTTAAAAGATGAAGTTATTTTATTTTTAATTGATGCTGGGACTGGAACTCACGCCATGGGTTCATGTACACAGATGTGAATGCTGCTGAATTATGTTCCAACTCTGCAGGAGTTACTACGAATCTCCTGGGCCTAAACACTTTCTTATAAGGGGCTATTCCTGAGCTTTTCTTTCTCTATGCTCATTTGGTAAAATAAATCAGTCTGATTTTAGAAACTGATAGAACAGGTTGGAGAGACAGTGCAGGGTGAGGTGCTTGCCTTGCTTGCGGCAAATCCCCCAAGCGCAGAGCTATCATAGCCTGAGCACTGCTGGTGTGGCTTCCCCAAGAAAACTAATAAGCCGATTCAATTTCATATCATTGGAGGGTGTTTCCAGATCTTTCCCAAATCAAACTGTAACTTTCTCTGGTTTACTTGGTAGTTAGAAACATAAGATCGCAGTATCTTGATAATAGATTTTGGAAGAATCTAGAAGGCAATTTCTCCTGACTTTCTCAGGTTAAACTGTTAAGCTGTGATATGCTGCTTGAAATTACATCTACACAATGAGGAAAATGTCTTAAGCCTATCATGTAGTTCAAGGTGGAATCTGCCTCAGTCCCTCAAGCCCTCCATGTGTCTGTGTATTGGTGGTGGCATGTAAATGCAGGGCATCAGTGGAGTCTGAGGGTTTACAGTGGAAGCACTGACATTCGGAGCAGTTACTGCCTAAAGTGTATAGTGAATGCATTTCCTTTGGAAACGTCCTTTAGTTACAGTGCCTGTTTGAAGATGGAGACATTTCAATTAAGATTATACATTTTTCTTATATAAATATTATATTGTCTTATATGTATTCTTTTTAGATAAAAAGGTAAAGAGAGATGGAGCTGATGCTGAATTGTTGGAGTCTAGGTCCTAGAGCCCATATCTCACTACTCAAGTCTAGCAACAAGTAATAAAAGATGTCCAGATTCCTTCTCTTTCCCCATTCAGCCTTGTCTGTTAAGTAATGCAGCAAGGATTTAGAAATTAGGAATACTATGTACTTGGTTTTGCTATCTTTCAGGAAGAATCAGAGTGTAAAAATTTCAATTAGAATTTGGGAAGACTATGATGAAATTTCCCAGGCCTTGATTCCAGAAGAAAGAGGCTTTTGTATGGGTTTACTAGTTGGTGGTGAATTTGTGAATTGCCAACTCTTAGGCCTTATGTCCAGATATTATCTCAATTTATGGAGTAAGGTCCCTGAGTTCTCCTCTTTCCTTCCGCAGGGCAAGCAGGAGGACTTCAAGACGACAGTTCTGGAGGGTATGGAGACGGCCAAGCATCAGGTGAGGGTGGCATAGATGCTTGCCACTTAGCGAGAGCCGCCAAGTCAGGGATTGACGCTTGCAAGTGGTTTTGGCTCTAGTGCTCTGGTATCCACATTTTAGCCAGAGCGCAGGGAAACTTAGTTCACAGGACAGAGTAGAATAGTAGCCAGAACAAGGCAAGCGAAACATTTTGAAGTCCTCAGGCCGATCTCAGCCCTCCAATTTTCTTTGTGTTTTTGAGGAGATGGCGGGTTCTCCTCCCCCCCCCACCCCTGCAGCCTTTAAGCCTGATTTAAAATACAGAGTACAGGAATCATAGGACCTTTGAAAGAAATATTTATACACAGAGGAGAAGAAGCTATAGGCTGGATTTTTTTTTTTTAATTGGATGGAAGGCCCTTTTAAGTCTGATTGGAGGAATTGTGCAGGCAAGTTACTCCAAAAATGGTTGGTACATGGTCTTTTAATATTACAGTGTCAGTTACTTTGCAAATAAACATTTTATGAAATTTAAAAGAATAAAATCTGTTTAAGTGTTCTTTTCAGACAC
The DNA here is from genome assembly GCA_021461705.1 of Cryptotis parvus. Taxonomy (NCBI): domain Eukaryota; kingdom Metazoa; phylum Chordata; class Mammalia; order Eulipotyphla; family Soricidae; genus Cryptotis; species Cryptotis parvus. The sequence goes on along the minus strand of JAJIBD010005686.1, from coordinate 61,844 downwards.
ATTTTTATTTCTAGGAAAAATAAGAATGAAATTATTTATAAGTGGCTCTGAACCAGTTTATTTCAGGAACCAGGATTTTGTCCTTTGCCTCTTAAAAGAATGTTCTGTGTTCAGTGTTATAAGCTAGTTTATGTCTAGATTTTGGTAGAACTTCAAGTCTGTCAGTTTTCAGCTGCTTGTCCACTTTAAAATTATGTGTACATTGTCGTTTTTACAGTAGGCCCTGGGGTATTCTATTTTATTTTATATGATCAAAGATAACTCAGTGTGAGTTTATCGAGATTGTATTTGGGATCCAGAATGTTAGATATAGACTTTGACTGGCATATGGATTAAAGGTTGGTACTCACTAAGGTATCTTCAAGAAGTTACAAGTCTCAGAGTGTTTGGCAGATAACTCTTCCAGAATGCTTTATATCAAGTGATGCACAGTTCTTCCGTGGAAGTGTTGAGGGTCAAGGGATAGTCTCTAGAGCTTTAATCTTGAAAAAGTAAATGGAGTTTTATTGTTGCTTTGTTGTTTTGTTTCCAGTGTGAATAAATTTGCTTATTTTTAAGGTAAACAGTATTGCTGAAAGTGAAATCTTCTATATATAATAAGTGAAGCCTTGTTTCTATATAAAACTGTGATACTATTCACTTACTGTTAAAGCATGAGTTTTAAGCGTTTTAGGAACAGTGGTAACTGTTCTGAATTCCTTCCAGAGCTCTCTCCAGATCTTTGTTCAGAAGCATGCATTTGTGAGATGATCAGTTTGAGAAAGGTGGCTTTTAAATGATCAGCAGTCTTTTTTTTTTATTCTTTGGGTCACAACTGGTGATACACAGGGATTACTCCTGGTTCTGTACATAGGAATCTCTCCTAGAGGTGCCCAGGGGACCAAGTAGCATGCTGGGAATCAAACCAGGAGATTGACTGCATGTAGAAAACACCTACCCGCTTGTACTATTGCTCTTGCCCCATGATCAGCATTCTTAATAAAGCCAGATGACCCTCTAAAGAGCTAAAAATTCACATAAAGTTATATATATAAAAAGTTTAAAAGTTTGAAGGAAATTTAAGATCGTCTTACATAGATTCCTGCCTTCAGACTGATAGAATTGATCAAATTTTCTCTGTGCATTCGAACCTGGAATACAAAGTGAAAATGACTCAATCAGGCTTCCACCAATAGGTGGGAGAGTGAGAATCCAGATGTATTGTTTCTTACATGCAGATTATTTTCACACCCTTCTTCACAGGATCAAAAATGAAAAGAATTGTAGCCCGATTTTCAGATTTTCTTCTATTCTTTGTGCTTTTTATTATTTATTTATTTATTTTTGCTTTTTAGGTCACACCGGCAATGCTCAGGGGTTACTCCTGGCTCTGCACTCAGGAATCACTCCTGGCGGTGCTCGGGGACCATATGGGATGCCGGGATCGAACCCAGGCCGGCATAGGCCGGCCGCGTGCGGAAAGGCAAACGCCCTACCCGCTAGGCTATCGCCCGGCCCTCTTTGTGCTTTTTTAATGTTTAAACTATTTCAGGACTGGATATAAAAGGTGCATCTATAATTTGTCTTTATTAGTCATATCAGACTTTTGTTTTCATTCTCCAACTAATAGTCTTAGTTATCTACTATTGAATTGGAAGGAAGGCAAGTAGCATGTGGAGTTTGTTCTTCTCTTGTGAATTCCTATTTTTATTCTACTCGATGCAACCGGAGTAGAATATCAAATGCAACCTGTATCGTGTCAGAGTGCGGGGGAGTGATGTCATGGCGTAGAGGTGTCTATGCCGTCCTTTCCCCACCTTTTCCTGCCTAGACGTCTAATTACCCGATCAGCCTAGAGAGTTCTTTAAGTTGTTGCATTAAGTATATGACTACTTTCCCTGTGTTTCCAGAGAAGGTGTCATTCAGTCAGACTGTTAGGAAGTGTGATTTTGTTCAGTATGACTGTGTTCTTGAAAGGTAATGCTGAAGTTTCCTGTGTGACGTGGTGAGAAAGGCATCGAGGAGAGAACATGATTATATAGGCAGTCTTGGGACTTGAAGGTATCCTTTCGCCTCTTTGAAACACCCTACATTTCAGAAAACCAGATTCTATGAAGCATGCAAATACTGAAGTGTTCTAGAGCTATTTTAAAGTTGTTTGAGAGCCAAGCATATATTTTGTCTATTGATACTTTTTAAGATTTTTCCTATTAAAGGAGGTACTTAGGAATTACTGTTAATCAGGTTGGTAAATATCCTATAAGAAGGATGTTTTCATTTAGCTTTTGAATAGTTTAGGTTCTTAGTTAAAATAATTTTTGTTTTCTTGGGAAAAGCTTAAATTTTTTAAAAAATTCTGCCTATTTTTAACTTTGATTTTGAACAGTTTTCAGAATAATAGACTTCATCCTTTGAAGCCAAAAGGGAAAAAAAATATTGTGGAAAGTTTTTAGAGACCTTAAGAATAAAGCTTGGGGGTCCAAGTGATAGTATATTGGGTAGGACCCTGCTTTGACCGATCCCCAGTAACCGAGCCAGGAGTAATCCCTAGGCATTACCAAAGCAAAGCAAAAGTAGCTTAGAGTACCAGTGATATCAGCGGCTAAGGTACCCAACCCTGGCTTGATTTCCAGCACCATATACTGTCCTTCAAAGGATGGCCCAGAAGGAGTAAGTCCTGACCACTGCCAGGCGTGGCCCCCAAAATCAAAATAGCTAGCTTTCTCATAGATGCTACATAGAATATAGAAATGGAGATGATCATTCTACGTATAGCTTAATACTTTAACTTATTTTCCTTTAACTCTTTTGTTAATTTTTTGATGTTTGATATAGTTGATACAGAGATTAAAACCTGCCACATAACTTTTATAAATAAAATTCCTCAGTTATTACATTTTCTCAAATTATCATACTTTGTCTCCTATATATCAGAGTGATTTTTGATGGTAACCCCAGAATAGGGAGCCAAATGTAATAGAAAATTCAGAGGGTTTTTGGCCCTATTTTTTTTTTTCTGTGACAGTAGTATTTAAAATAGAATTGGTGTTCAGTGACTACTTAACAAATATATAAAAAAGCAATATAGCTAAGAAAAAACTATGTTTTGTGTAAGGAGAAGTAAAGTTTTTTAAAGTTTATTGATCTTATTAATACTATATGCTTAAGAAATATACAAAGAAGAAACCTAATGCTAGATATTTGGTCCAAATACTAGGATTAGATAATGCTCCTTCTACTGTGACATGGTTTCTGTCTTTTGTTTTTTATTACACTTTTTATTTTGGGGGGATGGAATAGAGGACTGTGTAGTTTGAGAAAATTTCACATTAACTCTAATAACGTATGCACTGAGCCAACATTTCTTCTGTTGCTTTCTCTTACCTCAGTAAAACGACTCATTGAGATATATATATATATATATATGGTTTTTTTTTTTTGCTGTTAGGGATAATTAACTATCTTTAGTCTTTAGTTTTCTGTTAAGATTCATTGGATATATAAGTATTCTTAATTTAATAACGTGAACATAATATTTATGCCTTCTTTACTGCAGATGGCTAGATTTTTTTCCCCCTTGTCTCCAAAAACAATGTTTCTTAATACACAATGATTTTTTGCTTAACTGCTTGGTCCCATTTTTTTCCTATGTAGTATTTTGTCACTTGAATGTCTGCAGAAGAACTCAGATATCTATAATGTTTAAATTTGTTTTACTTCCCTTGATCTTTTTATTCTAATCTTAGTATTGCTTTTCATTTGTTTTTGCTTCCATTATTCCAAGTTTTTATTTTGTAAGCTTTAAAATGATTAAATCTGATTAGCTATTTTGTACTTTTTCATTACTTAAATTACTTCAGTGGTACTGTTTTTTTTTTTGGGGGGAGGTCACACCTGGCAATGCTCAGGGGGTTACTCCTGCCTCTGCACTCAGGAATTACTCCCTGGCGGTGCTCAGGGGACCATATAGGATGCCGGGGATTGAACCTGGGTTGGCTGCGTGCAAGGCAAACATCCTACCCGCTGGACTATCGCTCCAGCCCAGTGGTACTGTTTTAAATTGTTTTCATATTTCCATAAGCTGGAAGTATTTGACCTTAGACATGCAAGTAAAATATATGCAAATATAAGGAATATAATACAGGACTGTGAATTATAATCAAACTTTATAAAGATATATTTAACCATCAATTTGAAAAATAATTTTATTACTAGTTTCAAAATAGCATGTTTCACTTGAATTATAGAATGTATGCACACCACATATATGATGGATTATATGTGCAGTGATTTTTACTCTTATAATCACATTTTAAACATTTCTTCCAGAACCCAAAAAATTTCCTTTCTTCTGCCTCATTATATTTTATTTAATTTCTCTCATTATTTGCCCGATTGGATTATGAGAACCACCTCCAACTTCTTTTTTGTCGTCTTAGACAAAATCACCAACAGTGATTCTAACCTTAGAGCCCATTCTTCTTATTCCCTGTTTTCACTCCTAAAAGAAGGCATGTGTTTGTTTTCTCCACTCTGTCGCCTCTTTTGGTTCCTGTTTGTGTAGTTATATCTTTGATCTAATTCTTTGATTTTAGAAATTACCACTGTCTGGTGTCAGAGTGATAGTATAGTAGGTAGGGTGCTTGCTTGCCTTGCACGCAGCAGACCTGGGTTTGATCCTTGGCGTCCCATATGATCTCCTAAGCCTGCGAGGAGAGATTCCTGAGTGGGGGCCAGGAGTAGCCCCTGAGCAATGCTGAGTGTGGCCCCAACACTCCTCTCGCCCAAATCACTATCAGTGATGCTAATTTTATTGAATGTCCTTTTAATATTATATTTTGTGGATGGAAAATGTATTCTCAATAAAAGTCTTCTGGTCATAAAGTGTATTTTTCATAAGTGATCTGTAAACCTTAGAATTTGAGTTTTAAGTATGACTGAATACTAAGGATGCTTCCATTTTGAAAAAGTTGAAAAACCTTTTTTGGAGGGGGTGGTCTCTTAAGCAGTGATTAGGGGGCACAAGGGCCATTTCTCAGTGTTTGGAGACCACTAGGGCTACACCTAAAACATGGTGCCTGCTATCAGCTTGGGCCTCCTCCACATATAAAGCATGCACAGTATCCCTTTGAGCTGTCTCCCAGGCCTCAGAGACTATTTTCTATTTTTTTTTTTTTGATGAGATGATACAGTCTGGGGAGGGGGGGGTTTCTAAAAACACTACAATGTTTTTAGAAACAAAGCATTAGAGTGGTTCTACAGACAAAAATGCATTTGAAGCACGTCATCCTTAATTTTGTGTTCACTGGCACTTTTCCCAGAAGTCCTTTGCTTTCTTTGCTAGGTGTGGAGGGCGCTGCTTTCCAGAGTAGACTTCCTCATGACCGGATGACGTCTCAAGAAGCAGCTTGTTTTCCAGATATCATCAGTGGACCACAACAAACCCAGAAGGTTTTTCTGTTTATTAGAAACCGCACAGTAAGTTTCATGTTATGTTTGCTTTTTTTTTTTAACCTGGATTATAAGTGTGTGTTATTTTTATAGCTACTATTGGGGAATATACAAAAAAGAGGAAGGAATTCTAAAATTATCTCTGTAATAGTATCCAGAGATAACCTTTGTCAAAATTACTTCCGTTTCCCCCTCCCTTTAGGTATTTACAAAAGAATAAATGTGTTATTTGTTTGTGGATTTTTTAAAAAAAAAATTTTTTTTGGTTTTGATATTTTTTGGCAGCCACACTCAGTGCTAGGGGTCTGCTTACAGCCCAAGCACCCGATAGTGCTTGGGAACCATGTGGTGCCAGGAGTTGGATCTGGGCCTTGCAAAACAGGCATGGTTGTCCTTTGAACTATCTGGTTGGATTTTGTTTTTTTAAGCACATAATTGGGGTCCTGCTTCTTTCGTTATTTTCATATAACTTTATTCATCACAATAAGAATTTTATTAATGCATTGTAAAACATATATGTTTCCAATGCCAGTGTACGATGCATTGTAAGTACAGACAGTCATTTTAGTCCTTCTTCGCTTTGGCAGCCTAGGTTGGCCGTGAAATTTTATCAGGCACTGCTTGTTCTACTTTCTTACTGCTGCTGTATTAAGGGCTCTTTCAGGGTCAGGAAAATAAACATTTCTGTTACTGGTTTTGGTCATATCGAACACGCATCGGACAGCTTGCCAGGCTCTGCCATGCGGGCGCTATATTCTCATTACTTTGTGGGGCTCTCTCAGAGGGGTGGGTAGAATATTCACGGCAATTTGGAGGTAAATCGCAAGGGAAAGCTGGTTTCTGCTCAAAATAATGGTTTGAGGCTCTTCATATTCCTGAATCAACCAGATGCCATTGGGCTACATTGGCAGGTGATAGGGTCCAATGGAAATGTTACTGGCGCCCGCTCGAACAAATCAATAAATAACAGGATTCAAGTGATCAAGTGATTGTAAAAAAATGCTTTTAAATAATGTCTTTCCTAGCTAGTGAGAAGTCTAGAAGTTATTTTGTTTCACTCATCTGATTCAACCCTCCTCCTCTGGCTAATTGATTGATGTTGATTTCTCTGATTACTTAAATGGACTGTTTTTTTCTTTCTTCAATCTATATTTTTCTTTTATTTTCATTTTATGATATAAAGAAAAATAAAAGTAAATAAGCTTAAATGTGTAAACTACCTTTTCAATTAGTCATTTGTATTTCTTTTGAATGTTCTTTTAGGGGACCTTCCCATTGAATTTAGGGGACCATTCCTGGTCTGATCCAGGGTTGCAGGCCTAATGGTGTGGTTCTTGGGGCCACCAAGGCTTCACAGTGGTGCTGTGGTAGAGGGGTGAGGGTGCATGTGGAGCTGGAGATTGAACATGTAGTTCAATGGGTGTGTACCTGACTCCTTTGAGCCATTTCTTAGGCCCTGTTTGGATTTTTTCATTTATGTCTTTTATTCACCAGAAATTTTTTAGTCACATTGTAAAGGAGGGCTGGTTCCTTTTTTTTGGTGGGGGAGATTTTTTGGTCACCCTCAGTGATGCGCAGGTTCTACTCCTGGCTCTGCACTCAAGAATTATTCCTGGCAGTGCTCAGGGGACCATGTGGGATGCCCGGGATCAAACCCAGGTCAGCCTTGTGGTACTCTCAGGTTCCTGCCTCTCAGGTTACTCTTTAGAACATTTCATTACTCTAGAGTGGCATACAGCAGAAGAAAACTTTTTCCTCTACTTAATTTGTTTCTTCTACAACATTTAATTCTTTCACATTTAGCTCATAGATGATATTTTTGTATGCCTGCTTTTTTTGTGGAGGGGTCCTCCCAAGCCAAATAGTGCTCAAAGTGCCTGGGGCCCACTCCTGGGGGTACTAGGTTGGGTTGTGTGCCTGAAGCCTCCATGTTTGGGCCTGGTGGTATCCGGGGGTGGGGGGGTGGGGAGGGTGTTCTGCAGTGCTGGAGGTAGTGTAGGATCTCCAAATGTAAGGCGTGCGCTTCAGTCCTGAGCCCTTCTTGTGAGGTTCCCCAAAGAAAAATGTACTACTCCCTTTCTCTTGAAACACACTCTGCCCTTAGCTTAACAGTATTTTTGTTTTTGCCTTATGTTTCCCCGATTCTCTCTCTGACTTATCAACAGACTGCTCTTTCGTTCGTGGCCCTCATTTAGTGAATGGTATTTTGCAAGCTAGAAACCTAGGAATTATCCATGACACTTTCTCCCTTTACCCTATTGAATTGGTTATTGTTTTTGTGAATTTCGTTTACTTGGTATGTCTGGGGTCACGTAGTACAAGTTTAAATCCTAGTTGCTTCCTACAAGCATGATATGATCTTGTCAGGTTACTGGTGGTTTTTTTTTTTTGGGGGGGGTTAGATACCTCTCAGCTTCTTTAATTCTTAATGATCATAATGACACGATCATATGATAGTACTAAGGGCATGATCACTTTCTTTGTTTTAAAGAAAGTCCATAAAATTTAAAGGTATTTTAAATTAGTCAAACAGCATATATCTGCCTGCCTGTTAACAATTTCTATTACTTAAATAACAGCTACAGTTATGGTTGGATAATCCAAAGATCCAGCTGACATTTGAGGCTACTCTTCAACAGTTAGAAGCTCCTTACAACAGTAAGTAATGGGTTTATTAAGATTAGTTTTGGGCTTTTTTTAAAATTTTTAATTGAATCACCATACAGTGAACAATTTCAAAGCTGTTCATGATTGGGTTTCAGTCATACAGTGTTCCAACACCAGTCTCTCTCTCTCTCTCTCTCTCCTCTCTTTCTCTTTCTCTCTCTCTCTCCCCTCCCTTTCCCTCTCTCTCCCCCGCTCCCTCTCTCCCGCTCTCCCCTTTTTGCACATTCTGGTTTACAATACAGACACTGAAAGGTCCTTGACCTATTTTCAATACTCAGTTCTAGATAAGTATTACTATTTCCAACTACCACGGCAGAGCCTGGCAAGCTACCCGTGGTATATTCGATATGCCAAAACAGTAACAATAATGGACCTCATTCCCAATGAATGGAGTCCTTACTGGCACCCGCTCTAGCAAATTGATGAACAACAGGAAGACAGGTGAACTGTTACTGTTGAACTGGTCCCTTCTCTACCTTACTTCCCTTTCCCCACATGTATGGTAGAATCCCACCATTGACATGTCCTCCTGCTAGCATTACTAGTTCCAGCTGTTATTGTCGAACTTGCCCCTTTACCTTACCTACTGTCTTCCCTCCATATATTTGTGGTAGAATCCCACCATTGACATGTACTCCTGGCCCCAGTTATTCCTGGCCTTGGATATTAGTCTTTTTTTTTAACCTAGAAATGAATGCAGTCTCTGTATATCATCTGTCCTCTTCCTGACTCATTTCAATCAGCTTGATAATCTCCATGTAAAAATATGAACTTAGACCTCCTTCAAATGCCATGCACAAAAGTCAGATCAAAATGAGTCAAACAACTCAACATATTTCATGAATCTGTAAGGTACATAGAAGAAAACGTAGGAAAAAGCGGCTTAACCACATCAAATCTAAAGGCATTTTCAAAGATAAAACACCACTGACAAAGCAAATGAAAGCAAAGATAAACAAATGGGATTATATAAACCTGAAAAGCTTCTGTACCTCAAAAAGAAACAGTGACCAAGATACAGAGACAGCTCACAGACTGGGAAAGAGTATTCACTCAAAACCCATCTGATAAGGGTTTTTTTTCCTTTTTGGGTCACACTCAGTGATGCTCAGGGGTTATTCCTGGCTCTGTGCTCAGGAATTACTCCTGGCAGTGTGTGGGGACCATATGGGATGCTGGGGATCGAACCCAGGTCAGCCACATGCAAGACAAATGCCCTATCTGTGTGCTATCATTCCGGCCCCTGATACGGGTTTAATATCCAGGATATATCAGGCACTGGTAGAACTTTACAAGAAGAAGACAGCCAACCCCATCAAAAAAATGGGGAGAAGAAATGAATAGAAACTTCCTAAAAGAAGAAATTTGAATGGCCAAAAGGCATATGAAAAAGTGCTCTTCATCTTTAATCATCAGGGAGATGCAAATCAAAACAACAATGAGGTACCATCTCACACCACAGAGACTGGCACACATCCAAAAGATCAAGATCAACTGGTGCTGGCGTGGATGCGGGGACAAAGGGACTTTCATCCACTGTTGGTGGGAGTGCCGACTGGTCCAGCCCTTTTGGAAAACAATATGGACATTCCTTCAAAAACTAGATGTTGAACTCCCTTTGACCCAGCAATACCATTCCTGGGAGTATACTCTGGAGACCCAAAAACACACAGAAGAAACACTATCTGCACTTTTGCTATTTATCATAGCACTGTTCACAATAGCCAGAACCTGCAAGCAACCTGAATGCCCGAGAACAGAAGACTGGCTAAAGAAAGAAACTATGATACATCTACACTATGGAATACTGTGCAGCTGTCAGAAAAGATGAAGTCATGAAATTTACCTGCAAATGGATGGACATGGAGATTATCATGCTATGTAAAATCAGAAGGTAAAGGACAGATACAGAATGACTGCATTCATTAGTGGGATATAAATATATACCAGTGTTCTACTAATTGTGGGAAATGGATTAAGCCACACTAGAACTGAGCATTGAATGTTCACAAAGGATTTACATAATTCCTAAATGTATGCAGGGCAAACCACAATGTATGTGTGTGGTGGGGTGGGGGGAGGGAAGGAGACGAGAAGAGAAGGAAAAGTGCCTGCTATAGAGGCAGGCTGGGGGAGGAGGGAAGGGAATATGGGGACATTGGTGGTGGCAATAGGACACTGGGAGGGATGGGTGCTGGAACACTGTATGACTAAAACCCAATCATGAACATCTTTGTAATTGTATGTCGCATGGTGGTATAATTAAAAAAATTTTTTTAAATGACCTTGTGACATGAAAAAGGTGTATAAAATTCATAATGGAAAATAGAATAAATAATTTTCTGCTAAAAATATAAATGCTTTAAAATTCCTTTGTTCTGTAGGTGATACTGTGCTTGTCCACCGAGTTCACAGCTATTTGGAGCGTCATGGCCTCATCAACTTTGGTATCTATAAGCGGATAAAACCCCTTCCGAGTAAGATCCCTGCTGATTAATTTTGTGCATTCTGTGATAAGAGTATAGATTCTTATTGTCAAGAGACTTCAATATTTCATGTTTTCTAAATCTGTATTTAGAAAAATATATTTTCATGTTATCTTAAAATTTAAACTTGCGTTTTAGAAATAATTTCTGGTGTAATGCTTAGCAACATACTAGAGTTCAATTTTTGAGCTTGTTGGGTTGGTTTTGATTTGGGGCTTAGGCTAAATCCTGGCTTTGCTCAGATACCACTCCTAGTGGGGTCCAGCGAACCATATGGGGTCTAGGGATCTTACTCCCGTGTTCAAGGCAAGTGCTTTACCCATCCAGTTTAAGAAAGATAAAGAGCTAAAGTACATCAATTTTATTATTATTGTCGTCGTTATTGTTATTATTATTATTATTATTATTATTATTATTATTATTATTATTATTAGGCTTTTTGGGTCACACTTGGCTATACTCGGGTTACTCCTGGCTCTACACTCAGGAATTAATCCTGGCAGTGCTTGGGATGCTGGGGATTGGACCCAGGCCACATGCAAGGCAAATGCCCTACCTATTGCACTGCTGCTTCAGCTCCGCTAAAATGCTTTTTAAATGGAAGAAGTAGGGCCAGGACTTAAGCTTAAGCTTAATTTAAAGGACTTAAGCTTATGTGTTGCATGTGGGAGACATAAATTTGCATGTGAGATCACTGCATAGTTCCCTGAGTGCTACTGGGACTGACCCCTGAGCACTGCTAGGTGTGGCCCAAAGGGAAAGAAAAAAAGAGAGGAGTCTATTATAAAAGCTGGTAATTTTAGGTTTTCTATGACCTGTTACTCTACCTGCATTTATATGCTTTAAATACTCTTTATCCATCTTACGGTATCTGAATAATAGCTGTCAGGAATTCAAGAGTTAGAGATATTTTCAGAATTAATACATTTATTTTTTTATGAGACTTTAATTGTTGAAGAAGGAATACTAAAGATTATAGAGCTATAGCTTAAAGAAAAAGGTTGGGCTGGGAAGGTGATTTAGAGGGCTATAATGCATGCAATTTTTCATGCTAAGTTAATCCCCTTCATCCCAGAACCCCAAGTACCACTGACTGTTCAGTTCTCCCTGCAAAAAAAGTAAAGAAAATAGCTCTGAAAATAAGTTAGTTAACTGATTGACTTACCTTAGTGCAGTTGTTTGATGAGTTGTTCCTGTATAATTATGAGGTAAATAAAGCAGATTCTTCATAAGTTTACTGAGGATCAATAATCAAAAAACACATGATTGTGGTATTGAGAGAGTAAATACTAAAGGATTTCATTTGCAATTTTTCAGCACTGATTTAAACTTAAAAATTTCATGTATTTGCTAATCATATTCATATGCCATATTTTGAAAATGAATTGTTGTTTTCATATAAGAACCTTGGAAATATTCATTATTTCAAAAAGCTAAATGTAAACTCTTAAGCCTATAGCTTACTATTTTGACCTTTTGTTGTTTGTTTTCTACTTTTAGCTAAAAAGACGGAAAGGTAATAATCATAGGCTCTGGCGTCTCAGGCTTGGCAGCAGCTCGTCAGTTACAAAGTTTTGGAATGGATGTCACTCTGCTGGAAGCCAGGGTAAGAGCCTAAGAAAATGATGTCGTAAATGGAGAAATCAGAGTTGGAAGACTAAACCAAATTCTTATCATACTTCAAGTATTTTGGGTGGTCTTATATTGGCTAAAGCGTATTTGACTTTAAACCTCTTGAAAAAAGTTTTGAGTTTATAAATCAGCAGCATATTATTTAATTTATTGAATCAGTGAGATACACAGTTACAAAGCTGCTCATGATTGGGTTTCAGTCATACAATGTTAGAACACCTCTCCCTTTACCAGTATACATCCCGCCACCACCAGGGTCCCCAGTTTCCCTCCCACCAACACCCCACTCCAGGGGTCACACCTGGCAATGCTCAGGGTTGCTCCTGGCTCTGCACTCAGGAATTACTTCTGGCTGTGCTCATGCAACCCTATGGATGCAGGGGATTGAACCCGGTCGGCCACATGCAAGGCAAATCCCCTGCCTGCTGTACTATTGCTCCGACCCCCTAGATGAATATTTTTAGTTATTGTTTCTTGCTTACAACCCTTATGACATATCCTCTGTAGGGGTCTTTTTTTTTTTCTGTGATGGAAACAGCAAATCTCTGGTAGTAATGAGAAAGGAGTTGCTTCTCAGGCAGTGGGCATAAGCCACCTTTTTTTTCCCAGTGAAACCAATATATTGTTTTCTTTATTATTAGTTCTAGAGCGTGAAAACTGAAAAATCAAATGATGTATAGAAAGGACAAAAAGCATTAGGAGACTGCCATTCAAATTTTGTTTTAAATTTACCTTTCTGGGAGCTGGAGAGATAGTCCTGCGGGTAGGGCGTTTGCATTGCACGGGCCGGCCCATTCTGGCCTGGGTTCGATCCCCGGCATCCCATATGATCCCCAGAGCACCGCCAGGAGTAAGTCCTGAGTGCAGAGCCAGGAGAAACCCCTGAGCATTGCCAGTGTGACCCAAAAGAGCAAAAAAATATATATATATCATTCTGACTTAAAGTCTTTCCTGGACTCCCAGCCATGGAAGAGAAAAGCGCTGGAGGGACTGCTCAGCAGTGGGCTGAGTGCATATTTTGCAGGAGCCCTAAATTGGGATACCTAGGATGGCATAAATCTCAAAGAAGTGCTGGGAGTGACCCCCCACCACAGAACCAGAGGTAGCCCTCAAGCACTGTTAGGTGTAGCCAAAAAAAAAAAGAAATAGAGAAAGTGGGGCCGAACGATAGTACAGCATGCTGCTGACCTGGGTTCAATCCCATATGGTCTCCTGAGTATCGCCAGGAGTAGTTCAGAGCCAGGTGTAACCCCTGTGTGTTGCCAGGTGTGACCCAATAAAGAAAAAAAATTGAAAGCATTTCTGGGACCAAGGAGATGTCTCAAAGATGGAGTGTGTGCCTGTCCTACATAGAGCCCGGGTTCTGGAGGTTAATGTCACTTGATGTCCTGCTTGTTCAGGTGTAGCCCTGATTGTTCCAGCGCCACCGGGCCAACTGAGCTACCTGACATTGCTTCCTCTGCCATCCTCATCTCACCAGGCACGTTATTACCAAAATGGAAGAGCCCTCCTGCTCCTGTATGTAGAGGAGGTCCCCACAGAACCAAACAACAACCTTTTGGTTAACCTAAACAATTGAGCGTTTATGAAAAGCTGCCAAAGTGAGAGGGCACCGAGAGACTCGCAGGACCGGAGTGCTTTTTGCGTATTGGAGCCCCACGTGCTCCCTGACACCACGTGATCCCCCCAGACATTTCTGGTGTAGACAGAAGCTTTAAGGCTTTGAAAGTTGGGGTTTTTTGGTTTGGTTAGGTTTTTGTGCAGTGCAATCCAAATTACTTTTCATTCTTTTCTAAAAAATACTTCAAATAAGGTGTGGGAATAAAATTCCTCATGTATTCTTAGTAAAAATATTTTTATTAATAAGACAATTTTGTATGTCTTATGAACCAAGAACATAAAAGTAATAGGATCATTAGGGTCCCTGCTATATATGTTATGTTTTTTTTTAATATTTATTTTTGCTTTTTTGGGTCACATCTGGCAATGCTCAGGGGTAAGTTACTCCTGGCTCTGCACTCAGAAGCCAGGAGTAACTCCTGGCAGTGCTCAGGGAAACATATGGGATGCCGGAGATCGAACCCAGGTTGGCGCGCAAGGCAAACGCCCTACCCGCTGTGCTATCGCTCTGGCCCCGTATTTTTACCCCCTCCCATATTCTCTGTTTGGCATTTGCAGAATCTCATATTTATCTGTGGTTGAAGTATCACTAGCTCAGCAATATTTGACCACACTAGAAGATTCCGTGCTTATTTAGAGAAGAGGTATCAGTATACATGCTTTAGACTGGGATAGGAATTAGAATGTGATGATAGAAGACACATATTGTTGGAATTTGTGAATAGATATTTTCTGTATTGGTGGTCTTTACTCAGCCTGTGCCAAGAGAGATAGCCTGGTAGAGACTAGAGCCTGTAATAAATACGGCTTCTGGCCTTCAAAGTGGTTGCTACTCGTATCACTGTAACTTCCTATCTATGTCATTCATTAGGTCTCCAAGTAATTATTCAGTTAAGCTTAATATGATTTTGGTGGGAGGGATCACACCTGGCTATGCTTACGGTTTCCTGGCTCTGCACTCAGGAATTACTCCTGGTGGTGCTTTGGGGATCATATGGGATGCCGGGAATTAAAACCATGTGCAAGGCAAACGCCCTACCCACTGTGTTGTCACTTGGCCCACTTAATTTGATCTTTATGCCCACAATATTCGATTAAAAACTCTAAACTGTACTTTTTTTTTTCCTTCCGGTGTTATGGGCACTCTTGGCGTTGCTCAGGGGACCATGCCATGCTGGGGATTGAACCCAAGGCTTCTACATGCAAAAGCATATATTTCAACTCCCAGTTATTTTCCTGGCCCTACATATGTCTTAAATTACAATTCTGACATCTTACCTTGGGGTATTCTATGGTTAATCTATGATTGATCTTAGTCATTTAATTTATAATAAACAGGATCGAGTGGGTGGCCGGTAGCTACATTCCGCAAAGGAAACTATGTAGCTGATCTTGGAGCTATGGTAGTAACAGGCCTTGGTAAGTAATAACTTGCTATATAATTACAAGATCCAAAAGATTGTTCAGCTTGTATTTTCATTTATTAATTTGTTTAATTTCATTTTTTGAGCACTCGGGGTGACCTCAGGGTGCTGCTCATTCATTGGTGTTCAGGGGTTGCTTCTGGTCGTGTTCGGGGGACCTTGTAGTGCTGTGTTTAACTCAAGGCCCCTGTATGCAGTTTTTATGAAACAGTATTGGCAAGTAATCTTTCTAAGATTAGTATATGCCAGCATATTTAAAATACAATTTATACATGTGCTTTGACCCAGCAAATTGATTCTAGGAAATTATTATAGGAAAATAAGGAAGTGGATCATTTTGTTTGGAGCATTTTAATGTGGCTTAATGAAACATTAGAAATCACATATATTATTAAAAAGAAATCACATATATAACTACTACGTTATATAGCTCCGAATTAATATGAAATCATATTCATAATTTATTGCTAAATTGAGATTATAAAGCAAAACAGATGTATTTCTTTTCTGTATATAATCAACACAGAAGGGCTAGTAATAAAATATTAGCTGATTTGTGGGATTATAGGTAATTTTGCTTTCATCTTGCATGTTTATTTCACTTTAGATGTTTGTATATTCATGTACCCTAGTCTTTGAATATTTTAAATTTTGAGTAAAAACATTTGCTGTGAGACTTTTTATAGGAATGGTGGTTTTAATTGTTTGAGTTTCTTATAGGAGGGAATCCCATGGCTGTGGTCAGCAAACAAGTGAACATGGAACTGGCTAAGATCAAGCAGAAGTGCCCCCTTTATGAAGCCAGTGGACAAGCTGTAAGTCAAGAGGCAAAGAGCTGTGAAACATCATTTTAGTTCAGTTCAAAACAACTTTGGGGACGAGTATGGATGAAATATAGACTAATATTTTTTGTGAACTGGAAGTAGAAATAACGTACTTTTTCTGATTGTTCCTTATCTCTGAAATAAAAATAAGGATTATAATATTTGATGCAAATTTACATGCCTTTTTAGGCATGTACTTGAAGATATTTAAAGAAGAGGAGCTGAACATTTCTTCATTAAATTTGACTGTGGCCACCTACTCCAAGAGACCTATGGAACTGACACATTAGTGCTCCTGTCCTTTAGCTCTGTGTTCTCTCTGTGACTTCAGTTTCGTATGTAGGCTCAAGCTTGTGATGGACTAAAGAGTGATAATAGTCAGGGGCTTAGGTGGTTCAGAGGATTCATTGGAAGGAAGACATAGGGGCTTTCTGTGCATACTGTATGGCAGTAACATGGAAGTGATACTTCGTGTTTGTTCAGGGGTCGTACCCAGTGGTGCTGAGGGCTTACTTCTGTCAGTGATCAGTACCAGGGATTTGAATCCAGGTCTCCTACATGTAAAACACCAGTCCTTGAGCAGTGTACTCTTGCCTCTGGAAGTGATTATTGATCATTGGCTAAATCTAGCTACTGTTCTCGAAGACAGTGAAGATGTATTTAAGCCTTCAGGGGAATTAAATTCTAGTGACTTCTGCTACCTTGCAGACAGGCAAGGGCATTAGGAATATTAGATTTTGTTTGAATTTAACTGTTTTTCCTCCCAGAACCTCCCCTCCCCAAAAAAATACAATTACACCAGTAACAAAGTAAAGGGTTGTTGGAAGGGTTAGACAGACAGCAATAATAGCTATGGAAGAACTTAGTTTCTGGAAGTGGGAGAGCAAGAGTGAGGAGAGTTTTGGGTGCAGGGAGAGCATTTTTGAAAATGATCTTTAGCATGTGGTATTGGATAGGCATTGGAGACAGAAGCTTTAAATCTAAGAGATCTCTGAAGGAGAATAGGATAAACAAAACACTGAATTTTCGGATGTAGGATCTTGCTTCTAATAAGACTAATTAGTAGGTTGGTTCTTTAAGACATTTTTTTTTTGGGGGGGTAGAAATTTTAGAGACATTCCTCTTTAAGAAATCTTGGGGCGGAATGATAGAACAGTGGGTAGGGCATTTGCCTTGCATAGAGCCAACCCAGGTTCAATCCCTGGCATCCCTTTTGGACCTCTGCACACCACCAGGAGTAATTCTTGAGTGCACAGCCAGAAGTAAACCTGGCAGTTGCCAGGTATTACCCAAAAGCTGGAAAAAAAAAACAACCCTCAATCCAGGAGTATTTGAAATTAGATAAAAAGCTTATATATTAAATTGTTAGTTTACATGGTTTTTCTGTAGCAAGACTTTTTTTTCAGTTAAGGAAGTGAGTGTTAATTTGTACTTTGTTATAAAATTCTTATCTCCTGAGCATACTATAGTATTACATATTATAGTATTACAACTGTTAAATTGGCATTTGGTTTTTAGCATTTTTTATACCATAAAAGTTCTGTTTGCATCTTTTTCTTTGAAATGTGAGGGCTTTACAAGATTTTCCCCCAGAGTTGTTACAAAGTTGTTCATGATTGAGTTTTAGTCATGTAATGTTCTAGCACCCATCCCTTCACCAGTTTACAGAAAAAAATTTTAAGTTGCTGTTTGTATTTGGTTTAGTAGCCAAGTAAGGGATTTCTTGATAATTCTCAAATTTGAGAAAATTTTTTGCTGCTTTCTGTTTTACTTGACTGAAATTAAATAAGAAAGATGTTAAGTTAACATTTCTTTTGTTTGTGTTTGGGCCACCACACATGGTGATTCTCAGAGCTGCCTCCTGGCTTTGTGCTCAGGGATCGCTTCTGGCAGGGCTTGTGGTCCTTCAGGGGTATCAGCCATCACGCCCAGGTCAGCATGTGCAGGGCAAATGTCCTACCTGCTTTAGTATGGCTCTGTAGTATGGCTCTGTAGTGTTCAAACTGAAATTCCCAGTCTTGTTCTTCTGACTGAAAAAGGGAAATGGAAGTAAATGTGTGTAACTTAACTACCTATGTTATTATATCAGGTGAATTTCTTCTCAAAGAGCTTTTTCTTAATAGTTATAGTCAACAAGACCTACCTTTCACCTATGAGTGTAACTGACTAAAACAATGATTTTTCTGAATTAAGTGGGGTATGCTCCTCCTTTCTTTATGGACAGCCTCAGCAGGAAAGAGGGTGGTTTAATAGTTTTTTGTTAGTAATAGAAATAGTCTCATTTGTACAAGATCAGTAATTGACTTCAGAGGTTTACAGATGCTTTTGTAATGTTCTCTTAAGGATATATCACCATACCCAACCGTTTTGGTGTCATGGGGGAGAAAAAATCGCATAGCAAACTGTTTTTCTTTAATTACCTTACTGCTGTTTAGTCACAAGAATCTCTGAAAGTTTGTTTTCTGTTCTCTCTGGTCCTGCATGGGCAATTGGAATCTGTGTGTGTTTCTGACACAGGAGAAGCTTACTTTAAGGCTCTGGTGACTATTAAAAGGACTTCCCTTTGGGTCTCTAATATAGGCTATTCTCATAGTGTCTTCCTGACTTACGAAAATAATCAGAACTAATTCGACAGCTGCCCTTCGGTTGACTGACAGAGTGACCCATCCAGGGTGAAATCCAGTGTTAAAATGAGCTTTAAGTGGGGAATGTTGGGAAGTAGGATATTCTTATTTGGGGAGTCACGAAAAACATGACTTGTTGGGGAAATGGGGAGTAACTAAGTGTTTTCTGCATCTCCTGTACACCAGCGAGAACTCAGGGGCATTAGATTCGGTTTGGGCTTGGGCTATTGGGGTAAGATACCGTGATCACACTCTTGCAGTGCTGTAGCGTCTGTGGTCTCCTTTTGAGACCCACTGAGTAAGCTGTTACCACGTGAGATCCAAAGACCAGGTAACTGGGTATTTTTCTTTGTGACTGGTGCAACCTCTTAGGAGAAAGAATGGAAGTCTCTTACAAGGAAGAGGATGAGGAAGTCTCTTATAAGAATGGTTAATTGAATACACTCACTACCCAGCATAATTTTGCAAGTTTTGACTTTTGTGTACATATAGAGTTGTGCTTAGGTTATTATACTTTTGGTAAAGGCCTGTTGACCTTTTTTGGCTTCATTTTCCTTTGGGACAAACATCCTTAGTGTCCTTAAAGGTATCCTGTCTTAGCTACCTCTTGAAATCATAGCTGCCAATTTATGCTTTTTGTAAATTTAACAAGTCTTCCTTTAATGTTCCTGAAGTTTCAAAGTATTACTTATTCTCAAGTATAGTTATAACACCAGCTTTGCTTCTCTAAGAGGTAATAGTTTGTTCAACAGGACACACACTTCTTTGTGTGTTAGGAACAGCTGGAATGAACGGCTCAGACATGTTGTGTGTAGTCACAAGTCTCTTTTGCAGCCTAATGCTGCTTCAGGGAAATCATGTACATCCCCTAAAAAATTATAAATTGTAAGAGATGGGTGGAAGGGAACACCCGAGATGATGATGATGCCAGGGTTAAGCACTTGCCTCAGCGTGCGGTTGACTCCAGCCTGCCCTCAGTACCACAGTGTCCTGAGCATCACAGGGTGCAGTCCTGGAAGCTGCCGGGCACTGCTGAGAAAGGACAGGTGTCCTCAGGGATCCTGGCTGCAGGGCCACGTTCTGGGGCACTCACTTCAAACCCTGGCCTAGTTAGCCAGGAACTGCCCAGAGGCCGCTGGGTCTTCTGAGCACTCCTTGGAAGCCCTAAACAAGTCAAGGGGCCAGAGCAGCAGTATAGCACGTAGGGAGTTTGCCTTGCATGCAAGCGGCCGACCTGTGTTTGATCCTCCTCATCCCGTATCCACTGAGCACCGCCAGGTATGACCCTCCATAACCATACAAAGTAAATAAAGAGGAAGAGGGGTAATGGTTCCCATTTATAGAATCACATTGAATAACCTGTTATCCTGATACTTCCCTTACAGATACAGGTTTGTGTCATTTACCATAGAAATTTGGGAATATGAATTAGATTGTTCAGATGTGAATTTCTTCTTCCAGGTCTTACCAACACAACTAATATTATTTTTCCATTTATCATAATTCTGGAATGTTTATAGAAATGGAACAGCAGAGATTGACTGGCCTTTTATTTGCCAGGTTTGGCCAGTGTGTGTACATGACAATTTCTGTAGCAGAATTTCAGAGCTTTCTGTTCTTTGCACCTTCCCTGGACTCAACCTTCATTCTGCTCTGCTGCTAGAGATCTTATACTGACTGGATAATGAGTTTGAACACTGATAGAGCTTTTAATGACAGCATGCAGCCAGACGTCTAGAACTAAGAACTGCTTTTTTGAGGTGACTTTTTTTCAGGATCAAGACCTTGTCCAGAAAGTTGCTTGATCCTCCCTAAATTAATTTTGTGTCCACTAGACACACAGGCTGTACCTCTGCCAAATATGCTCAGATATGTTCTGTGTAGTATGCAGGACCAAAACAATCAGGAATCTACCCATTTAGAGTAGTGAAGCTCAAAGTCTCCAGAAAATTTATAGTCAAAATCTATTTCCGGTGACAATCCTTTATTTGATCATTTATTAGACACTATTAAAAAAGGTTCTTTCCCCCAAGTAATAAAAACAAAAGCTGCTTTTTGGTTTGCTGTTACTTGTTCTCACTGTGTTGTAGTAGAGAAATTCAGTTGTTACCTAACATGGTGCTTGATTCTCTGTAATGATCTGCTAGTTTCTTAGCGTGAAGTTTAAAGCCTAGAATAAAAGGTTAGGTAGAACTGAATTTTTTTCAACGTGTATTTAGCAGTTGCCAATATGCAGCTTCTTTCCATAATGAATGGTACAAGAGACCAAGGGACAGAATGATCCGAAATGGAGCGCTTAGGGGACCTTTTCATTGTCTTAAGTGTCATTGTGAAATAGAGTATATGAAACTAACTTAGTTTTAGAAACAGATTTAGGATTTAAATGTGTCTAAGATCTGAAGCACATTTTCATTTTCTTCCAGTCAGTATTGTTTTTTATGATGAACAAATATTTTATATACTGTTTTCCAAATATTGAATTTCAAAGTGAAACTTCTTACATTAATTAAAAACAAAACAAAAATCAAGTTTCAGAATTATCCCTGGTCTCACGGGCGACATTGCTGTGCTCGCTTAGCTGGCCAGCCGAGAGCTGAGCTTGATGGCTGTGCTCTTAGCCCTTCTCTGAAGGTGGCGCCTTGAGTGAGGGGCGGTGTACCGGAGATGCAGTCCTGTCTTCTGGTGTCAGTCAGACGCGGCGGTAGTCCTTTGGTTTGGTTCTGTGGTTTTATTACTGTGCTGTGTCCTCTCCCCTCCTTTAAGTTTGCTTTAATCCTCACTGCTCCCTGACTCCATCTCCCTCCGTCACTACCCCCCCGACGGCACCCCACGTCCTCCATCTCCCTGCTCACACTGCCTTTCTTTTGCCCATTTCTATGCCTTGACATTCCCATTTTGATTTCTGTACAGTCTTGTTTCTTATTTCTCTGGTGATTGCAGCTTCTGAGCTAATAGAATGCTTCTGCCATGCTGTGTGTTAAGCCTTGATTTTACTGCTGTCAAAAACTAAACTTGACGTGGCTGTTGGGCTGTTATTTACAGTTTATTTCTCTCTCTGCTGCACTGGTTAAAAAGGACACTGTCAAGGTATTTTTTTCATAATTTTTCAAATCATTTTCCTCACTGTTTAACAATAACCCATTAAAAGCTTGAAACTGAAATCTTTCCTTTCCAAAGATTCTCTCCATCATGCATTCACTCTGGTTTGTTGTTGTAGAGTTGCGCCTGTATGTTGGGCTGGTGCCATTTGAGTTTTTGTCATTGAAAGCGCATGTTAAAATGTCGGGTGGTGTGGGTGGATTCAAGGGGAAAGTGGGCTGCTTAGCAAACTGGAAAGAAACAAAACGGTAAATTTGGTTTCTCTAACCTTGACAGTGTCCCTTTAAATATTTCTCTACCACGCACCCTGGACCCCAGTTCCTGAGCCTGGAGCCACATACTTTTTCAGTCTGAACTTCCTTATGTGACTGTCGCCCTAGCTGTAAAGATTAAAGCTTGTCTAAAGCAGGTCATCCAGTTGGCACTGGGAGAGCTTTAATCTGTATCATTCGTACATGTGTTTTATTGCACATTCTGCTGTTTTAGAGACAGATGTGACCCGGCCCTCATGCTACTGTAGCATCCTCTTTTTAGGCATTTTAGCAGCCACGTGTAGAAATACCGCATATCTGTGCTAGGAAAAGCAGTCATGCACACTGCATTTGTCTTCACCTCACGATCCTCCTGCTCTGCGTAGATCCCATTAGAAAGAAGCAGCCTGTCTAGACTATTTAGAATCATCTTTTGTGGCAACGTTGTAGGAACTGATGACACTGAGTAAAATTTCAGCATTGCTTTGAGTCACTCTATAAATGACCATCACATAAATGAGTAAAAGTAACCGATCAGAAAATAGACAACTCCTGATGAGGGTTTCTTCCCATCAGCTCTTGCAGCTGTGAAGTCAGAGCAGGAGGAAATGGCACCAGAGCCCTGCCAGTTTGTGTGGGGGATCAGCTGTGATCAGTCCCCACCTGATAGATAAATGGCACGACACACCCAAAGCCTGATTCCCTGTCTTGATTTCGTAATACAAACAAGACGACCCTCAGGAATTTATATATTTTAAGCTAAGGGAGATTCTCTAACATAAACATGTCCTAATCTTTCACATGTTCAGTCTTTTAGAGCGTCATTAAAACATGTTTTTGATTGAACTAATTAGGGTGTCTTGTCATACTTCTGGTTCCATAGAATTGCAGTCCTTTCTTCGGGAGGGGTAGATCTTTTTTGTTACACTGTTTCATTTCATAAACTTCCTAGTGTGACTTATTGGTGAAGGGCAGAGACTATTACTTGGAAACTGTCTTGTTTAAATGTGAAGGGCAAAAAATTAAGGAGTTTAAGATACAGGGTCTGGCTGTGATGATCTTGTCCGTGGTCACTTACCTTTGTACAAGATAACCCCTCCGTGGAGTGTAGTATTTATTAGAGTTAACGCCAGTGTTTTGTTTTCTTGTTACCAATTTTAAATTGACTACGAAGTGAAATTGCTTATTTTTCCCCAGTTGATGCCAACTTATGGCAAGAGATGCTTGCCTTAAATAGGCCTTTTTTTGTTTTCTTGCTACGGCTGTGATTTGAGCAGTTGCACAGGATTCATACTAACTCGGTGATGGTGTCAGGAACAGGAGCTCAGTAGATGAGGTGTGTGAGCTTGCAGCTTCAGGATCTGTTTCGGAAATCTGTTCTTTTCCTTCACAGTAATGAGCCAGAACCCAGTCACCTGAATCTTTAAGAATTTTGGGCATTCAGCTGTGGGCTTAAATGATACCATTAAGTGCTGCTACTTTGCGAAAGAATTAGGTGTTGCAGTGTTCTTATCAAATAGCCATGAATTTCATTTCTCTCTTCCCTACTCCCACCTGAAATTCTGTCATCTTTCAGGGGAAACTTACCTTGGACTGCTTTTCCATCCTGCCGTTATTCTGGAAGGTTCTTAAGTGTGTTTGCATAGTTTTATTCTCTGGGAGTTTTTTTCCCCTAGTGTGTTGTTTGCGTGGAAGCCCAGCTCTGTGGAGTGTTAGCTCCAGGGCATCTTGTCTCCACACAGCTTTATTAGCACTGGTGTGCATCTGTTGCTGTTTGTGGAGGAGGATAGGTGTGCTTGTAGAAAACGGGGCGAAACATTCCATATTTCATTGAGATTGACCACCACTTCATAGAAAAGAAAGTGTGAATCATCATCCTCCAAGGGTTCCCTGTTAAGACACATGTTTTGACTTTTTAAGCTAGAACATTTGTGTTTTCTTGATGGATTATATGTAGTCTTATAAGAACCAACTCTGCTATACTCGGATTTCAGGTTCCTAAAGAGAAAGATGAAATGGTAGAACAAGAGTTTAACCGGTTGCTAGAAGCTACATCTTATCTTAGTCATCAACTGGACTTCAATGTCCTCAATAATAAGCCTGTGTCCCTCGGCCAGGCTTTGGAAGTTGTCATTCAGTAAGTACTTTGATACTATTTATCATGGAGTGACTTGATTTGAAGATATATTTATGATTTTAATTTTTCAGCAAGCATTATATGAGCCGCTTTTCACTTTCATGCCAGGTTATTTAAAAGATCCCCAGATAAAACCATTTAAAATCATTACAGGATCCTTAAGTCCTGTTTCAATTCTAAACTGTATGGAGCTTTCATAAGTCTTGAGGCTCTAGAACATGTCTGATGCTACCTGTCTGTGCGACAGAGCTGGCAGTGTGGCCAGGACTTCCACATTCTCTCTCTTAGGTTACAGGAAAAGCACGTCAAAGATGAACAGATTGAACACTGGAAGAAGATCGTGAAAACTCAGGAGGAACTGAAAGAACTTCTTAATAAGGTGAAATTCTGTATTTTCTTCATAGCTCTCAAGACACTTTAGTAGAGAGAAAAGACCTTTAGTTTAGACATTATTAAAGTACTTTTGTTTTTTCTCCATGGGAGAGAAGACCTGCACTGTTATTTTAAGAAACTAATGACTAGCAAAAGACACTTTTTTTTTTCAGTATAGTGTTAGTAAATCGTTGCCAAGGAAATAGACCTTGCCTGTGCTGGGTTCCCTTTGGCTATGTCAAAGCTAGTCTCATATCCTCTGCAAGATTCCAGATGTGTGTGCTGAGGCCAGTTTCCATCGACAATGACAGGTCAGCTACCAGGACCATAAATCACTGCCTTAATCATTTCACTAAGGACCAGTTTCCACCTCTATTCCCATATGTCTGTTGGGCTCCATGCTGGCTATAGCAGCTCCTCCTCTTCACCTTGGCCAGCTGCAAATATAACACCAGCTTAGGAAGAGAACAAGAAATGCAGCAGCACTGGTAGAGAGGTTTCTGTCTTGTACAGACTCTTTCCTTTTTCTTGAGGATTGGAGGTTAGATACCAAACCCTGGGCCTCACACCTACAAGGCAAGCACTGTAACATGAGATTCACAGTTACAAAGTTGTTTGTGATTGTGTTTTAGTCATACACTATTCCATCACCGGTCTTGTTCACCATTGTTTATTTTCCACCACCAGTATCCTGTTTTCCTCCCGCCCTCACTCCCCTGCCTGCCTGCCTCTATGGGAAGCACCTTTCTTATTGCACTTTCTCTCCCCTCCGCCCCCTTTGGGCCTCATTTATTTTTTTTTATTTGGTGGGGTGCTCATTTCTTAATCCTGTTAGATACAGAAGCCTCTGGCACACCGTATTGAGAGTGGTACAGATGAACTAAGAAGAGTGGCTAGAGAACCCAGCTAGCGGCATGGCTCTGAGCGGTATCACTAGCTGGAGAAAAATCACTAACGTTGGGAAAGGTTCTGTGGGATGATTTAACCTTTCAGATATTTTTGAAAGTCATAGCTTTTTTTCCCTGCAGATTAATTTCAACAATTTTAAATAAAATTTTTTTTTTGGAAGACAGCTAATCTTATCTGATGTCGTTCTAGCCTGTTGTGTGAATCTTACTTACCTGAAGCGTGATTTAGAGCTAGATTACAAAAGGAATGGTAAATTTTTGTTTTTCCTAGATGGTGAATTTGAAGGAGAAAATCAAAGAACTCCATCAGCAATACAAAGAAGCGTCTGAAGTCAAGCCGCCCAGAGACATCACTGCTGAGTTCTTAGTGAAGAGCAAACACAGGGACCTGACTGCTCTGTGCAAGGTGTGGTATACCATAGGTCTAGCTGGTTTCACTTGGAGAGTCCCAGAAGAGAGAGAAGAGATCAGGGAAACTGGAAAAGAGCCACTTGCTACTTATCAGTGACTATGTAGTAGGAAGAAAAGGGTTGTCATAGCATGGGGGCTTTATGGGTTCGATTGTCTGATATCTGCTTTTTCTGCAGATGTCTTACCATGTGTCACTCTTCATTATTTAACCTTATTTAGACCTCATTTAGCGCTTTGCTCTAATTTAATCCCGACAGTTTTAGAATAATCGTAATAAACATGGACTTCAGTGTTATCTGGAGTCAGTCTGAGTGAAGTCTCTAGCCCTGTGACTTGAGTCTCCTCTATCATCTCATCTGCAATATGATGTTAATATTATCTGATTTGTTAAGGACTCATTTGTAAGTGTTTGTCCAATACGAAGCACAGTAGTGATTCTGCTTTTCCTTACTTTTTAGCAGGATAGTCTATTTCTTCCTCATCCTAACTCTTCTGCTTGGCACCGTACCATCTCTGGGTTCACCTGAACTTGCTCTAGGAACAACCATTCCTGAGTTCTGATCCAATCTTAAGCTGAGGTCTTACTGTTGATAGGATCTACACAGGGTATGACCCAGGGCACGTAACTAGGTGGATTCTGGCATCACGAACCTTACGTAATCTTAATTTTTTCAGGAATATGATGAATTAGCTGAAACACAAGGGAAGTTAGAAGAAAAACTTCAAGAATTGGAAGCTAATCCCCCAAGGTAAGAAAACAGGCATTCAGAGGACTACCCTTTATTGTCTTTTTTTCTGTTAAGATTGAGGAAAGTTATAAAATACACTGGATTTAATTATTTTTTTGTTCAGTAAATAAATGGTTTAATGTGATATCAGTGCTCATAAAAATACATGTCAAGTTCCTAAATCATCACTCTTAACATTATATTTTGGGGTGGGAATGGGACAGCCCACACCTTGCTATGCTCAGGGCTTACTCCAGATTCTGTGCTCAGTACTTTTCCGAATCTCTCCTGGTGGGGCTCAGGGGGCCATACGGGATATGGGGATTGAACCCAGATCAGCCACTTGCAAGGCAAACACCCTTCTTATGTTAAAGTGTAGGAGTGTTCTAGCTACTTTAATACATTGTTTTTGAAAAGAGGTTCTCTCCATAAGTGGTATTTGCATTGAAATATAGTAAATAAAAATGGACTACCTTTAGTAGGGAATGTGATATTGTCTTAAATTCCCATAGTTGTAGGAACTAGGGAAAAAGTATACACATATTTCCACTGGATCTTTGACATTGAATATTTACATGCTGACTTGTGCTCCACGTTACAGCTAACACCCACAAATATCTGCTGCTTAGTTCATTTGCTTACACTTATTTCAAAGCCCATACTTGGCCAGAGAGAGAATACAAGGGACTTGATTTGCACTCAGTCGACCCAACTTTGATATGTGGTATTGCATGTTGTTCCCCAAGAACTGCCAGGAGTGATCCCAGAGCATAGATCCAGGAATAAGCCCTGAGTACAGCCAGGTGTGCCCCAACCTCCCCAATTTATTTTTTAAAGGGAATGGGGAAGTTCTTACTTTATTTAAAATACAAAACTTTTTTTTTTACAATCACGATCAGGATCTTCCCATTCATCATCTATTTGCTAGAGCGGGCACCAGTAATATCTCCATATGTCCTGTCTCATGCCAGTAGAGCCAAGGGCATCGACTTGCTACAGGAACATAAAGAGCCTCAAACCATTATATTAGGTCATGGGAATGACCTAATATAATTGTTACTGGCATTTGGCATATCATATACAACACGAGCAACTTGCCGTGCGGGAGGCATACTCTTGTAGTCACCTCCAAATAAAGCATTTATTGATGAACGTGCGCGCGATGGGCTGATCTGCTGGGTGGAGTTGTGACGAGAGGGAAGTCCAAATGTGGAAAATGGCGGCCCCCATGGAGTGGGGGGGTCGTCTGGCTTATTGTGAGGCTCTGCTGGGGTGGTGGGCCAGGGCTAGAACCCGCCATGCCTCCCGAGTTCCTCATGAACGGCTGGGCACAGGGAGAACAAGGAGCAGCTCTGCCCCATGTCTGAGAGTCTCAATACAATAAATTATTTTTTACAATAAACGTGTAATACAATGCAAGATGACAGTGTGAGGCAACCCCCCACATACACACACACAGATAAATGAAACCTGATTGTAATTTTCTGTATATTGAGAGTTTGGTACTACCCTAGGCAAAAAGAACAAAGGAATTAATAGGACAGATGTGGTAAGATTTGAACAGAGGTACCAGAAACCCTAGTCTAGAATACTAGAAAACATGTACTCTACACCGGGCTGTAATGTGTCCTCTGCCCTTGGGGCTTCCCAAGCAGTGCTTTAGGAGTTCAGGGGACCACTCTTGGCACTACTTGACTAAACAGGCCAGTGAGGATGTGTTGATGTTCAGTTCTGCAGTACTAGGGACTATCAGGGCCACCCGACACTGCTTGGCATTTCAGTGTTGCTGGGGATTAGGCCCAGGTGTGCCACTTGAAGCATATGTGCTAATCCCTGTACTCTCTTCCTGCCCCCAGTGTCTGTACTTGGTATTTCTTCACAGCAAGGCCTAGTCTCAGGCTGAGTTTCCTACATAGTTAGATTATTGACATCAAGTCTTGGAGAATAATGCTACTAATGTCCTTTAGTAACCTTGCGTTCTTTTGTTCTTATTTTGCAGTGATGTATATCTCTCATCAAGAGATAGACAGATACTTGATTGGCATTTTGCAAATCTTGAATTTGCTAATGCCACACCTCTTTCTACACTCTCACTTAAACATTGGGATCAGGTAAAATTTTCTTGCATGTATCTTTGAAAAGGTTCGTAAGAACAACTGTTAATTTATATATGTATAGTATATGAAGCTTTTTAAGAAAAAACTATTTCTAACTTGGCCAAAAATGAAAAGTTAATTCAGATCTTTCTTCACTTTAAAAATACTGGTTGTCCTATTGGTGAATGATCAAAGTTTTTACATTTTAAAACCTAAGGATATTGGGGCCGGAGCGGTAGTCCAGCGGGTAGGATGTTTGCCTTGCACGCGGCGAGCCTGCGCCAGCCGGGTTCGATCCCGGCATCCCATATGGTCCCCAGAGCACCGCCAGGAGTAATTCCTGAGTGCAGAGCCAGAAGTAACCCCTGAGCATCGCCAGGTGTGACCCAAAAAAGAGCAATAAATAAATAAATAAATAAATCACTGTCTGTCACTGTCTTCCCATTCATCATCAATTTGCTCAAGCGGGCACCAGTAGCGTCACCATATGTCCCGTCTCATGCTAGTAGAGCCCAAGGGCATCTGCTTGCTCCAGGAACATAAAGAGCCTCAAACCATTCCATCAGGTCATGGGAATGAGGTCTATAATTGTTACTGGTATTTGGCATATCAAATACGACACGGGTAGCTTGCCAGGCAACCCAAAAAAAAAAAATTAACAAAGCATAACCCTGAATGAGGGTAACCCGGCCTGAAACAAAGCCTGAGTGTGAATAAATGAATGAATGAATGAATGAATAAAACCTAAGGATATAAAAGTATTTTCTTAGTTTACCTCTTGCCTTTTCATTTTCTTTGTTTAGGGGCCACATCCACTCTGCCCAGGCCTTACTCATGAAAGTACTCAGTACCATCCATATGGTGTGAGGAGTAGAGCCAGGGTTGGCTGCCTGCAAAGCAAGCGCCTTAACTCATTGGGCCTAATGGTATCTTACAGAGCAAAAATTTTTAATTTTTATGGGGTTATGTTTGTCAAATCTTTCATTTAGGCTCTGCTTTTTTTTTTTTTTTGTAACTTAATTTTGTCTGGAACCAGGTAGAGCTCAGTAGGTTGAGGGCTGAGCATATGCTCATAGGAGTGAGACTTAACCCAGAGCTGGGAGTAGCCCCTTAGAAACCAGGGTGTGGGACCCAAAGCAAAGCCAAAAAATCTTTGTCTAAACTAAGCCCCCAATATTTTTTCCTGTTTTCTTCCTGAAGTTTTATGGACTTGACCTTATGTTTAAGTCTGATATTCTTTACACTCAAACGAACGGTTTGAGGCTCTTCATATTCCTGAAGCAACCAGATGCCATGGGGCTACACTGGCACGTGATAGGGTCAAATGGAAACGTTACTGGCGCACGCCGAGCAAATCGATGAATAACGGGATGTCTAGTGATCAAGTGATTCTTACACTGTGTATAGTGGGAGGTGAGGGTAGGCTCGTAATTTTCCATCTGTAATCTGATTATTCTGGTGTCAGTCCTCTTCATTTGTCAGCTCTTTGTTGGAGAGCATTGACTGTACCGGCAGCTCTGTCTGTAGCTTCTCTTTCCTGTTCATTGACCGGTTACATCCGTGTGTCCTTTGACACTTAATCACTGATGCTTTTTGGAACATCTCAGAAGCAGGTTTTGCAACTTCTTCAACTTTGCTCTTTTGAAAATGTTATGGCTATTTTAGAACTTCTGTTTTCATAAGAGGTTTTAAAATAAGCTTGTCTTATATATACACCAAAAATAAAATACTTGGAATGTTTTTACTTTTCAGTATACTGGTCTTAAATTCTGTTAAATTATTCTGTATTATTTAAGCGTGATGTACTCTTGGGTTGAAGTACGAAATCAGAGCACTGAGCCTGTAGAGATAGTGCGGTGGGTAGGGTGCTTGCCTTGCACATGGCCATCCCAAGTTCGTTCCACCCTTCGTACCCTAAATGGGTCCACAAGCCCAGTAGGAGTGATCCCTGAGTGTACAGCAAGAGTAATCCTGAGCACAGCTGGGTGTGGCCCAGAACTAACAACAAAAAAAAATCACAGAGCTTTTTAGATATTGGATAAGAGTCTTTAAATGAGACTTGGTCCAGATTTAAAACTGTAGAAGTAGGGGCCGAAGCAATTATACAGTGGGAAGGACACTTGCCTTGCATGTGGCTGACCCAGATTCAATCCCTGGCACCCCATATGGTCACTTCTGGGAATCAATGAATCAGTGAAAATTTTGCTGTCCAACACTTTATCTAATTCCCCCAAATAGAATTATGTTTACCCCCAGGAATTTCATGAAATTAGAAGTATCAATTGTTCTTAAAAAGTTTCTCTAGGGCAGGAGAGATAGTACAGCAGGTAAGGCACTTGGCTTCCATGCAGCCGACCCGGGTTTGATTGTTGGCACCACATATGGTCCCCTCGTATTGGACCTGTATTGGACACTTGCTGTGCATGCACTCTAGCCACTTCAGGGCCTAAACCCTTTATATTTTAAGGAATAAAAACGTAAGTTTGCTCTTAGGTAAAAGAAATTGTAATTAAGATGGTGAATCTGTATATCTTATCAAATTGGCAATGCATTCAAAAGCCAAAATTCAAAACCCTTAAAACGCATCTGGATTTACTGATCATAATTTTCCCACCCTTCATGAATAGTCTAGACTTTGTGTTGGATTGTTAGAATAAAAACTTTAATCTAGATAAAGAAGCTCCCCCTATCCTCACTGCCCAAAGATAAATACAGGGACATTCCGGCAGTATTACCCTTAGTCTCCTGAGGCACTGAGCTGAATACTAAGTGAGTAGTTTTTAATTTGTTACAGAATTTTGATGGGTTTTACCAGGCAGTGTTATGTAAATTCAGTATAGAGCCAGAATGATAGTACAGCAGGTAGGATGTTTGCCTTGCACGTGACCAACCTGGGGTCAGTCTCTACCGTCCATATGGTCCCCTGTGCTCTGCCAGGAGTGATGCCAGCACAGAGCCAGAGCCAAGAGTAACTGAGTGCGCTGGGTGTGGCGCAAAACAAAAATGAGAACTCTATACAAATGGCATAAATTAATGTGGGACTATATGTCCTTTTCTCTTCAGGATGATGACTTTGAATTTACTGGCAGCCACCTGACAGTGAGGAATGGCTACTCGTGTGTGCCTGTAGCTCTAGCAGAAGGCCTAGACATTAAATTAAATACAGCAGTTCGGCAGGTCCGCTACACAGCTTCGGGTATGTTGGTGCTTTACGGGTAAAATAGATCTTACTTGATGTTTTGTAGTCACTTTTTAAAAAAAAAAAATTGAATCACAGTTGTTCATTGGGTTTCAGCTGTATAATGTTCCAAGACCTGTCCCTTTATCAGTGTACATATCCCACCATCAGTGTCCCCAGTTTCCCTCCCCTCCCCCCCCTGCCTGCCTCTGTGGCAGGCACTTTCTTTCTCTCCCTCTCCTCTGTCTCCTCGCTCGCTCTCTTCCCCGTCTCCTTCCCTTTCCCTCATTCCCTCTCCCCCTCCTTTTGGGCTTTATGATTTGCAGTACAGATACTGCAGGGTTATCGTGTATATCCTTTATCTGCTTTCAACACTCAGTTCTTGAGCAGAGTATCATTTTCTATTATTGTCTGCAGCCTGCCTTTTGCCTCCAACACAACTTGGGTGGAACTTGTGGCAAGCTTCGCCAGTCCTCTTGGCCTCCGTTTTCCCGGCCTTGGATTTTAGTCTCGTGCTATTCTTTCTGTATGTCCCCACAAGTGAGTGCGATCATTCTTTATCTGTTGCTCTCCTTCTGACTCATTCCACTCAGCATGATACTCTCCATGTCCTTGCATTTATTAAAATTTCATGGCAGAAGGAGAGAGACAGATATAGAATGATTGCATTTATTTGCATGACATAAATATATATGTATGTATTATGATACCAATATCCAAGATCAAGTGAAACATGTATCAGGAGGTTTTGTTAGAGGTGGAAATTATCACAAATGTGTGGGAGTCAGAGGCTAGGTAAGACAGAGAAGGGAACAGTGTGCTAACAATTGTCGAAAGTACTATTACCAACCTAGAACTGAGCATTAAAATACAAGCAAAAAGATACACATAACAACCCTTTAATGTATGTTCTGTAATCCATAGTCTGGAAGGGAAGGAAAAGAGAAAGAGAGAAAGGGAAAAGAAATAAAGAACCTGCCATGGAGGCGGCTGGGGGAGGGGTGGGAACCCGGGACGTTGGTGGTGGGAGGTGGGCACTGGTGGAGGGACGGGTGCTGGAACACTGTATGACCAAAACCCAAATATGAACTTTGTAATTGCATATCTCACGGTGGTATAATAAAATACTTTTAAAAAAAATTTCATGGCAAATTTAGGAAAAACTTCATTTTTCTAACAGCTGTGTAGATGCTTGCCTTGCCCTGCCACCTCATGGGCCTAAGCACGATCCGTAGTAAGCCCCGAGCCTTATTGCTGAGTGTGGCCCAGACCTCTCCCCCACCAATAAATAAAGTTATTTGCAGGCAGGGCCTAGTCTTTTGTTCAATCTCTATCACTTTTGTTCGTTTTCCCTAGTCTGTAGTGACAGAAGCGGCTTGCACTGAGCTCGTATTTAGTTTGAGCTATTTTATGAAATTATATAAACAGTATTCATTAAAGACAAAATCAAACTGCAAGAAAATGTATATTCACCCGATGCCTGTCTGTACCTGCCATGTCTAAGGAAGAGCATGTGCGGCTTTAGGGAGCATCCCTGGAGTCTGCACTCGGCCGTCTGGTTCTTCTCTGGGTTCTTAGGCCTACCTACAGTGACGTGTGAGCTACTGAGCCTCTTAGAGCCCCATTGATTCTTTAATTGTGGTATAATTTACTTGGGCACAGTAAATCGGCCCTACCATGAAATAATCCAGGTGTGGCAGACAGGATAGGGGTAAAGATCAAGTACTCTGCAATTGGGATTTGAACCCTTTCACTTACCGTATATGCCTCTCTGCCACTTTCCCCCCTAAACTATCAACAGAAGGGCTGGGAGATAGTACAGCCTGGAATGTATTGACCTGGATTCAGCCCCTGACACCATGTGGTCTGAGTGCTGCTGGGAGTCAGTCACCTGGAGACCCCAGCACCCCTGGTGGAGACCCCTTGCCCCCCTGAGCACCACTTTGAAGTGCCTGCACCACCCTCCCAGTATATAAATACAGGGGGCGGAGCGATAGCACAGCAGGGAGGGCATTTGCCCTGCACGTGGCCAACGCAGGTTCGATCCCGGCATCCCATGTCCCCAAGCACCACCAAGAGTAATTTCTGAGTGCAGAGCTAGGAAGGAGTAACCCCTGAGCATTGCCAGGTGTGACCCAAAAAGCAAAAATAAAATAAATAAAAGCTACTTCATAGACTTGTAGTAAACAATATTCCTGCTATGCACTAGATGTTTCACTTTTCTTAACATGCTATCCCCAGATTGTTTCCCTTCCTGTCTTTTCTAGGCTGTGAGGTGATAGCAGTGAATACCCGGTCCACAAGCCAGACATTCATCTATAAATGTGATGCAGTTCTCTGTACCCTTCCGCTGGGTGTGTTGAAGCAGCAGCCACCAGCAGTTCAGTTCGTGCCGCCTCTGCCTGAGTGGAAAACATCTGCTGTCCAGAGGATGGGCTTCGGCAACCTCAACAAGGTCACTTTCTGCTAGAGGGCGAGCTGTCTTTCTGCACCCCTATTGTGCACGTGTCATTCTCGGTGCTTGAGAGGAAAAATAACTTTTTTTGGGTCTGTTTTGTCGTGCTCTGGTGTTAGGGTGAAGTCTGTTCATTTCTTCAGTGCATCACTTCATTTACTGAGAACCTAGTCTTCTGGGGTCACTTCATTAACTCAGATCTACAAAAGGCCCTGAAGTGTTCTCCTAAGTAATACATTTTTAATGGGGATCTCTGGGCTTACATTATTACGCTTGAATAAGGTCTGAGGAAAAGGCTCTTCCTGCCCTGTTCTGAGCCCATCTCCATAACGTGCTCCTTTGTGATAACAGGTGGTACTGTGTTTTGACCGAGTGTTCTGGGATCCAAGTGTCAACCTGTTCGGGCATGTTGGCAGTACCACAGCGAGCAGGGGTGAGCTCTTTCTCTTCTGGAACCTCTATAAAGGTAATTGCTTCTGTTTCAATCTCTCTGAATCTCCTGGGTTTTGTCAAATCTTACATTTTCGTGAACTTTCCTAAGATCCTTTCTAGGTTCTGGAGGTATTAGAGAAGGAGACTCTGGCCAGAGCTCACTGCCTAGCGGAAGTAGGCAGTCTCAGCAGGGACCCTGTTCTGAGTACAGTGAGGAGGAAAAACCCAGGGCAGTGTAGGAGAAAACACAGCAGAGTCTGCCAGCAGGAGAGGACAGACCCAGAGTCTTGGATGTAGAAACATAGTTTAAATATTTAGGTAATAAGTTATGATAGTATAATCTTTAATGGTTTTCATGCATACATAAGTGCCCCAAGCTCTCCTGCATGTCCTTAGTTTTATTGTTGGGGAAGGGGAACAGCCAACACTGCTTAGGGCCACAGCCAACAGAAAATATGGTGATAGAATTTGAGGGGCCAAAGCAATAGCAGTGAGGAGGGCATTTGCCTTGCATGAAGCCAACCAGGGTTCTATCTTTGGCATCCCATATGGTCCACCAGGAGGAATTCCTGAGTGCAGAACATAACTACTGAGCATTGTCAGGTGTGACCCCCAAAAAAACAGGGCCAAGGCCACAACTCACCACTGCTTGTTGGATAACCTTTGTACTATCTCTCCAGCCCAAATTGGATTTTTTATTCTCAGACTTACGTATCTGCCCCTGCATCTTTGATCATCTTTGTTTTGATTATAAAGTTTATCGAATTCCTGCCTTATGTTTTTAAGTTTTCTCCTATTTTCTTCTACATAGACTGTTTGTAAAAAAAAAAAAATCTCTTTGGCCCTACCTCATTCCAAGGAAAGGAATGTGAAACATTGTGCCATGCAGCAGTGTTACTGCCTTCATTCCACACCCCAGTTCTTTCATCCCATCCCACGGCTGACCCTGAAACACTTCCCACGCCACTCATTCCCTGAGCACGCTGCTGATGACTAAAGTGCTTGTCCTCTTCCCATCCAGGCCGCGAAGTCTTGTCAGTGCCCACACTTGGCTTCTCAGAGATCCTTTCCTTTCCTGACCTGTTCTGATTGCCAGTAGCCACTAAAATCCTCGCTTCCACCTTTCGGTGGCTACTCATAGCAGTAGGTGGGCTCAGTTAATCTAGTCTCTCTGCTTCTTCAGCTTCCTCATGGCTTTTCTTCTTTCCTCTTACCTCCTTCAGACTTTGCACGCAGGCTCAAGGCACGTAGTCTGCTCTTCTGGGATACTGCAAGGCTCCATGCTGTGCTCTTACTCAGGGTCTCTGCAAGTCCTGTGCCTCGTGCCTTGTGAGGGCAACTTTTCTCTTCTTCCCCTTTCCACACAGCATGCTTGGTCCAGCCTTTAGGTCTTGCCTAAGTCACTATTTCTAGTAAATCTTTCAGGTCACACATAGCCACAAAACTAAAATTGTCTGTATCTTTTCCTTGATATCACAGTTCATAATTATGTATCTGTGATTATCAGTTAGTCTGTGGAATATAGTTGTTCATACCTTTTTACATACCCTTTATCTAGCACTGTGCCTATAACATACACCTCCTGCATAAATACGCATCAGACAAATGGCGAGTTAAAGATGGTGCTGTGCTTGGGGGGACCAGGACGACAGCAGGAGGATACAGCCCGCCCTTGTCAAGGAGTTAGAATGGTCTAAGACACCTGTCAAAATTACGGAGCTATTTGTTAGTTTTCATTAATTATCTGAACTGCTGTCTTCTAAGTTATGCACTGCGACATACAGGTCCAGCTTCCTTCTGGAATTCAACTTTGAGAAACCTGAATTGACTTTAGTATGAAAGGTTCATCAGATTTCAGAACTAAGACTTGTGGGATATGTTAAGGAGGTTTGTAAACAAAATCCATAGGACAACCCTGGAATTGTCCTTTGTTTCCCCTAGCTCCAATACTATTGGCATTAGTGGCAGGAGAAGCTGCTGGCATCATGGAGAACATCAGCGATGATGTGATTGTTGGTCGTTGTCTGGCCATTCTCAAAGGGATTTTTGGTAGCAGTGCAGTGCCCCAGGTAAGTAATGGGGGAGGATGTGGGCAAGTGGGGCTGGGAGTTCAGACCAAAGGAGGTCAGGAGCTTCATCCAGAATTGAGATGGCTACATAGACCCTCATGTATGTAATTCTATTCTCTGAAAGTATAGGGTTCAGAGGGAAAAAGAGGAAAAAAATCACAAAGCCCAGGGGCTCTTTGCTATATTTTTTGTAGAATCTCGTGTCTTCGAAAATGTGGCCAAACTCTAGGAAAGGATATCTTGGTACTGGCTTCTGTTCCTACACACATCGCTACTCTGTGAGCTCATGTTTTTGCCTTTGGAGGAAGGCATACTTCATGTAACTATGTAAGGGAGAATTAATGGCAGGTCTCTAGATTGACTAACGGGAAGGCAGCATGGAGATTGAGTGGTCTGAATCACTTACATTTTAAAGCAGCAACAATTATCGCATGGCTGAACTCATTTCTGCTGCTTTATGTCCCCATCTGTCATAGTGACTGACTATTTTTGCCCTTGGCGTCCAATAATAAAACTTCTCATGGTTTTCTCTTTAGCCCAAGGAAACTGTGGTGTCACGCTGGCGTGCTGATCCCTGGGCCGAGGCTCCTATTCTTACGTAGCTGCAGGATCATCTGGAAATGACTATGACTTAATGGCTCAACCAATCACTCCTGGCCCCTCAATTCCCGGAGCCCCACAGGTGAGAAACAGGTGAACTATTTGGAAAGAGGGCAGTATCCAAAGATCTCAGTGTAGAAATGTGCTTTGGGTTTTTTCCCCAAGATTTTAGAGTTTTCATTCTTATAGAGTTTTCATTCTTAGACCTTGTTTGTATATTAAGGAGCAAGAAGAAAGAGTAGATAGTGTTTAACTCCTTGTATTATGGCTTTGAAATAACCTGAGGGCTGGAGAGATAGTACAGGGATAGATCCTGGTTTGATCTCCCACATATAGCCCAGAGCAGAGCCAGGAGTAGGCCCTGATCACTGCTGGCTGTGACTCATACTTCCTCCCCAAAAGTAAAATAGTAAAATAACTGTGATGCCTTTCTAGATGATTCTAGACCCTGTTCCAGAGAGCAGTTAAGGATTCCTCAGGACCCGATGGCTAGACCTGATCTGCACTGAGGGCCAAAAGTAATACCTGAGTAAATCCATGAGACAGTGGAGGGTCTATAGCTGTATCCCAGAGCAGGATCGATAAATAACACAGCTAACACATCGCCCTAGAATACTAGGGCTACTCTGAGTCACCCCACTTCTGCTTCTGTCACCGTGTAGGGAAGCGCTTGCTGAGAAAACCACCTCCTTTGGTATGACAGTGGGTCTTACGACAATGGCTCTTCCAGTATATCCAAAGTTTATTGGGTAACCAACTTGTTGATTTCCTTCCCTCCCCGAAATAGCCAATTCCTCGTCTCTTCTTTGCTGGAGAACATACAATCCGTAACTACCCAGCCACTGTCCACGGAGCTCTGCTGAGTGGGCTGCGAAGCAGGAAGGATTGCAGACCAGTTCCTGGGAGCCATGTATACTCTGCCTCGCCAGGCCACACCAGGGGTCCCTGCACAGCAGTCCCCAAGCATGTGAGATGAACCTTCCAGGACAGAAGCTGATGTTTCTTTTGCTGTGTAAGCAAAGCTCTTCTAGCAATACTGGATTCCACTGAGGATCAATAGCTGCAGGAGCTCTTGATGGGGAGGCCAAAGACGGTGCTCTGGTTCTGATGAAGGAGGCCACCTCCTTCGAGTGACTTAGAGCTAGGGAGGCACTTGTCCATTACTGTGGTGTCTCTGCTCTTAAAGACTATGGCAAGTACTGTAAGAATATATTCATCTCTTGGTGGTTTTTTTTTAAATATTTTGAGAATAAAACTTCATATAAAATTAGTCATAGCTATGATTGTTATTCCTTTGGAAGTACGATTTTTATCCATATTTAGTTATATGGAAAATGGTTCGATCAGCCATGTAGAAGCATAGCTTCTGGACCTTAGTAGGATGCTGATGGTAGAAACTTTAGGCCAGATAGTTCAAATATTAGAAAACTTATGAAATGAAATTGGACACAGGTGGCTTGGGAGATGTTTGGGTATCTGGTCTAACTTGTAAGAATTTATGTTGGTAAATTAGAAATGCGAAGTAAATGTGAGGATTTATCGCCGGCAATTAGGAATCTGTGTGCTACAACATCGCGAGGCCAAAGCCTGACTCACAGCAGTTGGGAGATTCTAGAGAGCTGCAGCTTCAGTCTTTGGTCTTCTCTTGACGTGACTCCTGAATCAAAGTTTTTTGTCTAGTTGTGAGTCATCTGATGAAAAGTGAGGGCATAGATACAGCTTGAGGGTTTGGGTTTGTTTTTTTTTTCATGACTGAAGACAAAAGTGAAAAGTTGTGCCAACTCTAAAGCTGCCATGTGTGTGATTCTAGGTATGTCCTTTTTCAAGCCCGACTTATGTTCCCAGTCCTTGCAGCCTTAGTTACTAGTAACCTGCTGTTTAAGTCAACAGTGAAATACGCTTGATGTACCAGTATACACAGAACAGAACAGAACAAAAATGGCATCACCGACTCACACATGGAAACTAGGGAGCTTTATTGGTTACATATTGTGCTGCAGAGCCAACAGACAGCATTAGAGCCAGAGGATACATGCAGACAGGCAGCTTCAACTAGACACATGCACCCAAGGGGCCCCGAGTCACTGCTCATGGCTTCGCCCTGGTTTCCAGTGACAGGTTCCAGTCTCCTTGGTCCCGTTGCTTGGAGCAGGAATGTAGAAGCTGCTGTACCTGGACTCCAAGAGGCAGGGGTGAGACCAGAGCACCTGCCTGAGCAAGTAGATTTGGACCAACAGATACTGAGGCCCCAGGAGAGGGGCCCATAATGCAATAAGTTTATCTGGGGGCTACCTCTCTAGCCCTCCCAGTCTTTAAAATACAAAAAAATAGACTTTATTCTCTTAAAAATACATTCCATTCAGTACGTGTTTTGAGCTGTGAAGCAGCAGGAAAACAGGGCCCCTTTCCTATGCTCTAGTTTGGGAGGCTTTGAGGAAACTCTGCTCCCCCACCTGGGTATCCCAAAGGTCATCCCTAAAAGCAGTTCTTTCTCAGCAGTCTCGTCAGAGTCTCACCACAAAGGCAACAAAGGGGCCCAGAGCTGGGCTCCTTCCGATACTGGGAAGTGGTAGCACTTGGCACAGACCCACTGGAGCTAAGACTGCCCCACGGACGACAGGTCTATTAGGACCCCGCACATCCCACAACAGGATGTAATTTATGTGCAAGCTTGCCTGTGTGGCCGAGGCTGGAGTCCTTGGCCCCACTGCAAATCCCTTTTAACAAACACCGTTTCATTGCCACTCAGAGCAGCAGAAGTGACTTCCTTGCCCATCATCCCTGCGCCTTTTCGTGGTTTGGTAGCATAAAGTGGCAAGAACCAGGCAGCAATAGGTTTCCCAGCCTCACGAGAAGCCTCCCACAACCGTACACCTGCCAGTAAAATCTGGAGTCAGCCAAGCTGCAGAAGAGGCTTGTCATAAAAGTGGGTGTGTTATTTTACATATGGCATTGGAAATATTTGGCTTGATCAGAAAACTATTTGACTCTCAGGTCTCCCCCTGTTCGGAAGTTTCTTCTAGGCACCCCCCACCTCTACCACCATGGTGAAGCCTAGGTCAGACGGTCACCTCAGTTGCTCTTCAGAAACATGTCTTCCAACTTTGGAATTGGGAGGAGCCAGCTGAGCCAGCCGTCCAAGGCCAGAGCAACTGAGCCTCCGCCCTTAACTTATATGTGGCACTTCCCGCAATGCTGAGGGTGTTGCAGAGCAGTTCTAGAAAATGTGCAGATTAAGGAAACAACATTTAAAATCAAACCTATTGCACTCAAATGTTTAACATAGTCCCAGCAGGAGGGCACCACAGCTGGCCCTCTTCAACAAAGCATTTCGGGAATGGATTGTTAGTGCTGCTACGAAAGGGAAAGATCCAGACTTTGGCACCAGGAGCTACAGCACCAGAATCCAGGGCTCCATGGCCCAAAGACAGGTTATTGGTGAGATCTTTGTAGGCATGGTGTGGTGCCCTTCTGTTTGAACAGACTGAGTTACCGATATCCTCAGTAGACCACAGAGGTTAGTTTCCTTTGGACTCTCAAGGTTGCCAACCTGTGGAGAATGGCAGGAAGGCTACAAATGAGGGGACTGCAGCTTTGAGACAAGGTAGTTGCTGGCCAATAACCCTGGAGAAGCAGCAGGAAGAGATTTTCAAAACAGCTCAGTAACAAAACAAACCCAAAAAATTTTTTTTTAATCCAGCTTAAGTTGAATACTGGAGGCAGGGATTTGGAGAGGGAAGGCAAGCCATATGTTAATGCTCCTAGGTTGATTAAATTCCAAGTATGGAATTTGAAATTAAGACAAAACATTTCCTTTCCCCAAAATAAGGTAGGCGTGCCCAGGACTCCCGAGTCTGATGCAGACAGCCAGGATGGGATGCTGGTTCCCACACTATGCAGCAGCGGAGAAAATGGCTCGGGCAGCGCAGGAGCTGGAAACAGTCCAGCTCGTGTTAGGGAAACATTGTGTGGCACTGAGCAAGGCTGGTAATAAGAGCGACAGACGTCATCTAATCTAACTCCTTTATATATTAGACTGGGAAACGAGGGCCAAGGGAGATTCTCTGACCTCATGACACTGAAACTTGGAGAGTCTGAAAAGAAAGGCCC
The DNA here is from genome assembly GCA_021461705.1 of Cryptotis parvus. Classification (NCBI taxonomy): domain Eukaryota; kingdom Metazoa; phylum Chordata; class Mammalia; order Eulipotyphla; family Soricidae; genus Cryptotis; species Cryptotis parvus. The sequence continues at coordinate 20,291 of JAJIBD010005686.1, read as the reverse complement.
ACCAAAATAAAGGCAAGAGAGAACCAGGTTCCCGAAAGCCATGTAGCTGAAGCCCTTCCAAAAGCAATAGTAGAGACTACCCAGATTTAGGGCCTAGAGAGACCATCCATTTCAAAGACCTGATTTTTTATAGGGAAGGAAACTAGCCGGGATAAGCCCCATGGCCATGCACAAGAAAGTGAACAATTTAGCTGTCTTGACTCCTAAATGCTCTCAATATGAAGGGAAGTATAGCACATCCCTCTGAGCTGAGGAAATGCCAAAAACCAGTGCCAAAAAAGATAAATTCTTTTTTTTTTCTGTGACTGGTATAAGGAAACTAAATGATCTTTATTTATGTGGCCTAAAACATTTACTGTGTTTGGAGTTGGACACATGCCTGCAGCCCAGACTAGCACATATCGCCTTTTCTCCAATGAAGTCGTCCTACTGACAGCCTTGGCAGAAATCATGGACCCACTTCCATAGGAATGCATCAGCTCAGTAAAGTGCGAGGCCTCCTCCAGGGGGCGAGGAGAACAAAGTCCATGCCTTTCATGGAGCTATTGCTTTGTGGAATGGCTAAAGGGAAATTGCTTCTTCTTGTCTGCTTTTCCCTTTTGCTGGGCGCTTCTTAGAAGGCAAAGTATTCTGGGTCAAGCCCAGTTTAGTCTGGAGATCTTCCTAAGGTGGAAACAATGAAGTCAGCCTGATGTCTCCAGCCACAGGAGAGGAGCAGCATTATCGGTGCCCAGAGAACAATGCATGAGGCTTGTGCATTTGCAGGTGCCTTTGGAAAGGGAGCAGAGCGCCGGGTGGGAGGAGGGATGTCATTCCAACAGATGGGTACCCGTGTGCTCTGCTCCCAGGAAGGGGCCAGGTCAGAGAAACTTAAAGGGCAATCCTATGTCTCTTAGAGGCAGCAGACCTCTCGACTCTAAAGGAAAGGAACAAAAGCCCCCTAGATGGATGTGATGGCTTAGTCTTGGTGGGGATGTGGCCAGGGGCAAAGTGAACTGGATGCAGTTTGAGAAGAAAAGTCAGAACTTGGACCAAGAGAAGGGGTTGCCCTATGACCCCACCAAGGAGCAGAGTACTATTGTGGGGTGGGAAATACAAAGAGTTCCTATATCTTCCCCACTTGGGGGCCAGACTGATCCGTTCTACCTGGGGTAAAGGACAAGGAAAGGACTCATGCATCAGGGAGGGCTGGGTCTGGGTGATGGTCCAACTTGTAGCCTCTGATCCCAGCAAGCCAACAGGCAAAACGCCCTGAGCCACAGCCTGGCTCTCTGCCAGTCTCAGCCAAGGCCTGGAGTCGCGCCTGGTTAACTGGCCTGGGATCCGTCACAGAACAGGAAGGTGGGAGCTGAAACAGAGCAGCGGAGACGCAGACCTCACCAGATGGCTCAGTTCTCCTCAGCACAGGGCCTGCTGGGCCGTAACCGTTCCTCGGCCCGTACTCGGCCAGGCTCTGGCAGCCCCTGCTTCGTGGGCAGTTCAGCCCGTTCCAGGGAGTTGTGCAGTCGCCTGGAGACACTGAATGTGCAGTCCTCACCTTCCTCCTGTGCCAGATGACCAAAGTGAATCATTGGGCATAAGGTAAAGAGGAACAAGACAAGACATCCTGACTCAACACACAAAGGGTGGTGGGGAGGGTGCACGCTTATGAGACAGGCGGGAGTGAGAAGGAACGAGGAGAGAGGCCTTCAGACAGCAGACCGTTCACAAGTGCAAAGATAAGCTCTGGCCTGAGTTCAGGCTAAAATAAACATGCTTGGACTCAGCTAACTCAGGAATCTAACCTGCCCGGAGCATCCTAAGGAAACTGGATGATCACAACCAACCAGGAGCTGATAAGGGGAGGGGGCTCTGGGACGGGGACTCAGGAGCAAGCAGTCCCATAAAGTGCTCCTTGAGTTCTGAACTTGCTGGATATTTATGGGGGAGAGCAGCCTTTAGAAGGGGTGGAGGGACAGAAGGGTGCTGAGAACGCTGGGCAGCTCTTTCCCTGGGGCTTCCGGTTAGTTCTGGGCCAGACTTGATTTGGCCGAGCTCAGGTCAGAGCATATGTGAAGTTGTGGCGGTCTGTCTGGGCTCTCTGTACTGGCCATGGAAAATTATCAAAACGGCCTGCTGAAGCAAAACATGGACAGGGTGTATCGAGAAAGCACCCACCATCTCTGATTAGACATCTGAAAGGTGGGTGCTTTTTGAGATATATCGTATAAAGACACGTGTTGGTTCTCCAAAATGCATGCCTGAAGCTTTTCTAATATAACGTCAATTAAACTGAGTGAGTCTATCCCAGTGTTTCAGGGGCCTAACCCCATCTTTCTACCTTTCTCCCAGAACTCTAATACCTTTTTGATATGCCCTCCACACAGATATAAATCCCAGAATACAGGTGCACAGCCAGAGACACAGTTTGGGGAGAATACACATGCCTTGCATTGGTGAGGCCCTGTGTCCTGGCCACAAAACAGAAAATACCCTACTCCTTCCCCACCACCTGATAACAAAATGCAAGTATGAACAAAGGTGACAGAAAAATGTTGGATTTAAGAGATGAGACTATTGGACTCAAAAAATTAGCTCTACAGTAATTCACTTCAGTAGAGCTGGATTAGGCACTTAGATTCTGACTCTAGTAAGTGCTTTGTCAGGCGTCACCTTTCCGCAGACAGCTAGGGCCTTATAAATTATTAGGGTCACCCTTGAAAGGAAATGCTGGGGCCGGAGAAAACAGGGTAGAGTGCTTGCCTTGCACTCCGGCCGCTCGGGCTCGTCACCACCAGCAGTGACTCGAGTGGAGCCAGGAGTAAGCCCTGAGCACTGCCAGGTATGGCCCAGAACAACAGCAAGAAAGGTGGGGGACGGCCAGGATGTGTAACCTCTGACCAAAGCGTGTGTGTGAACACGGCAGTGCTGCCGGCAAGCACCAAACCGAAACCTGTGTGCCTCTAACGGGAGTGCAAACTCCGGGAAGCACTGCCGCCGAGCGCGAGGCGCCGCAGCTGGTGTGGGTTTCCCAGCAAAGTCAGTCACATCGGCGTGCAAGTCTCCAAGTGAACACGGTGAAGGCCATTTGAAATGAAAGCACTCCTGGATGCTTCCCCATTCACTGCTGTTCGGACACTGACTCTCAGATAAGCAATGCCACTGGTTCTAGAATGATCTGTCTGTTATCTATACGTTGTGAGCCTGGCCCTGCCCTCAGCCAGTGTCTGAGGCGTCAAAGGAAAAAAAATGCTCAGACATTAAACTTTGAAATTAGGTGCAGGAGGCACTAGCTCCCTTGTCCTAATCACCAGCATTCAGCCCGGGGCCAGAGACAGGAGACAGGAGCCTTGCAAGCAGCTGACCTGGGTTTGATCTCCGGAACCCCACGTGGTCCCCCAAGTCCTCCAGGAGTGATTCCTGAGTGCCAAAGTCAGAAGCAACCCCTGAGCAGCGTTGGGTGTGGCCCAAAAGTCAAAAAACAGACAGCCCAGAGCTCCCCCATCTGATACTCCCATCCCTGCCACAGGAAAGAACATGGGCTTTCTCGCTCACCAGCTGCTGCTTGTTCCTCTTGGGGCCCGAAGGGGTCCCCGCTATCCTAACAACCCGAGCAAACAGGCTCTCTCCTGTCTGTGGCCTTCACTCGTGGAGGAGACAAACTGGCTAAAGGTTTGACTGTTCTCTGAGCTACTCCGTCCACCCAGTGTTTCCTGCCCCCACCCCGTTCCTGAACCCTGTGCCCCCAAGCCAAAAGAGAGGAAAACAGAAGGAGGAACAGGACGTGAGGGAGAGGGAGCAAGACTCACCAGGCCGGCCGAGTGGTTCCAGGCTGCAGTCGTGGGCATGTCTCCCGCCCGATTTCGACGCGTGAGCACCTCGGCCACGGTGAGGCTACTTTGGGTCCTTCTGGAGGACAGCTCGGGGGCATCTCCTGAATTTCCTACCCTTCGACTGCCCTGCTCAAAAAGATAGGCCCTGGGCTGTTCAAGCTCTGAGTAGTCTGTGGCGGCCCTCTGGGTGTAGGCATTGGTGGACTCCATAGCCTTCCCCATCCGAGCTGGGGACTCTTCGCAAGAGTTCAAGTCTCGCCGACTCTTCCAAGCGTTCCTCACAGTAACATGCCTGGCATCAGCAGAGCCCATTTCTGAAGGGGCACTGTGGCTTTTCAGGCTGATTGTCTCCGCTGGGGCGTGTGGCTGTTCCTCTCCACAGGGTCAGAGGGCTTGATGATGATGCTGCTCCGAGACACCACTGTTTCGGGCCTGTTTTTCAGGGGTCCGTCTCCGCTCTCTCCGCATCTGTGAGCTGTAGGGTGATGTCGTGTTTGTGAATGGAGAGCTCAAAGGGGGAGCTGACATGATTGGCGCGGCTGCCGGCTCTGCGGCGCGACCTGGATGTTGCTGGTGGACGTGTGCCTCTCCCGGGCGCCTCGGCGGCGGCTCTGTCCGAGGGGTAGATGGTGATACTGCTGGTCACTTTGTTCAGCCCTGACTTGGAGGTGGGCTTTGTCTTCTCCAGTGGCACCTCGGTTCCCGACCCACCCATGATTTTCTTCACATCTTTATCAATGATGACAGGCTTGATGACCGCTCGAGACCGCAGGGCCTCTCGGGGCTGAAGGGCCTATGGCTCTTCCCCGGCACTCACGGTGTCTGGGGGGCTCTGCCGTGTGGCCAGGGGGCTCTAACAGGCTTCACAGATTCATTTTCTGTCCCAGCATCTTTATCATTCTCAAACAGGGCGGTTCGCAGGCCCCCGCGGATTTGGCTTTTTCCCTCAGGTTGGAATGTTGTCTGGGCTCGGGCTCAGGGGTGATGGTTGTGTTGACCAACTTGGCAGTAACGAGAGGCGCCCGTGTCCATGTCGTCATCTGAGTCGGCCTTCTCTCTGCCACTCGATTTGATGACTCGACACCGCAGGGCCTCATGCTGGCTGCTGTCTTCCATCACGACTGCTACTGGCTGATCAAGTCCTTTATTTGAGGCTGAACCGCCCTGAAGGATGTTCTCTTGGCTTTTGGAGCTAAACGGGTACTTTGATAAAGGCGGTGTCTTGGAATGTGGGGAACCAGCATCCGCCTCCGGCCCATTGGCAGCCTTTCTGCCCTTAGAAAACCCTTCTGAGGAAGCTTTCTTAGAAGAGGCCAGAGCTCCAACAGCCTTAGAACTGCTTGCTTCGGTCACCTGAGTTATTGGACTTCCATTGCCAGCCCCTGGGCCCCTCTTGCCAAAGAGGACCTCAGAGGCGGCATCGGGAGCCTTGTCGGCTCGACCCAAAACGTCACTGGGAACAGATCCATGCGTGCAGTCACCAAATGTCCGCGCTGCCTTTTCCACTTTTCCCTTCAGCCCACTCTCTGTGCCCGGCCTGGCAGTCCCCTTCCAAACTTTATTGTGCTCCTGAGCCGCTGGTGGGTAGCGGCTAAGCACCGAGGGCTGCTCCCTGGACTTCTTCCCTTCGCTCTGAGAGGAGCCCGATGCAAATCGGTCTTCAGGCCTCTTTGTCTCCTGAGTCCCACTGTCTGCTCCTGCCCCCAGGTTGGGCGCTTTTGCAGCTCTCCTGCTGGGGAAGCTGGGAGAAGAAACCTGCTTGTTGCTCAGAGAATAGTTCTCGTTGCTGAGAGCAAACTCCCTGCCGCGGAACCTCTCCCGCTTATGCTGAGGAGACTGCTCTCGGGCGCGTGCCTGGACACGGCTGCCTCACCCCCGTGGCCTCTGAGCTTAGTCCTCTCGTGCCTGCCCTTGCCGTTCGGGAAAGCGTCTTCCTCCTCCACCTCCCCGTTCTCAAGCTCTTTCTGTTTCTTGATTTGCAGCTTTATCTCCTCCAGCTGGCTGGCAAGGATCTTGTTTTTATTCTGTTCGGTGAGGAAGTTATCCTGAAGGTCGTTATTTCGGGCCCGCATTTTCTTAAGTTCTTCTTCCAGAGACTCAAAATGTCTGATCTGTGTCTTAAGTTTCTCGATCTCTTGGTTCAGGTCTTTGACCTTGTTGTCTTCCTGATTTCGGTTCTTTTCGTTTTCGGACCTGTTTCTTGTTTCATTCTCGGCGTGCTTCAGGTAGTCCAGCGTGCCCTTCCGTCTTGACTCTTTGGAAGGCAACGTGGAGGAGATGCCGTCCTCGATCCGCAGGTCGTTCCTTTCCAAAAAGATTTGAAGCGTTCCTGCTATAATCTCGGTTGGTTTTTTGTTCTGTTCCAGTTTTTGAGTGAGCTCTTTAATGATCTTCTCATTTTCTTTGTCTTTTTTCATTCAAGTATTTTCTCTCGCTGACAAAGTTCAGCGTCAACGATTTCAGCTTTTCCAGCTCTGACACCAAACTCTGTTCAGTCTTATCCAACCGATCCTCAGAAGATTCCAGTTCTTTCACCTTAACCCTGAGCATTTCCAGCTCAGAGGAGATTTTCTTCGTCAGGTTCCTCTCCTCGTTCAGGCTCAAGCACAGCTGGGCGCAGTCGTTCTTACTCCTGCTAAACGCTTCCCCAGCTTGTCCAGCTCAGCCATGCGTCTCTGAAGCCGCTCAATCTCCGCTTTCAGCTCCCGGGTGAGGTTCTCCTCCTCTTCAAGCTTCTCCTTCATCAGCTGACACAGATCCTCGGCTCTCTTGATTTCCTCATCTTTGCCTTCAATCCTCAGCACCCGCTGCCGCAGCACCTCGACCTCAGCCAGCATGCTGGAGTTGCTGCCCTCCGCCTGAATCACCTTGTCCTGCAGGTCCAGGAGCTCCTCCTCTGCTTTCTGCAGGTTTTTGGTGGCCTCCTCCAACTCATCAAGGCGGCGGCTCAGACTCTGTAACTTAAATCGCAGGTGGCGGCTGGAGGCAGACTCCTTATAGCTTGCTAATTCCGCCATCTTTCCTGCCAGCCGCTGTGGGCTCCTCGAGGCAGCCAATTCCACTTAGGAGGATGACAACTGGTTACCTTTCTCTTGGCATCCACAACCTTCGTTGGCAGCTGGAAACCATTATCAGTCTGCAAAAGTTTGAAAGCAGAAAGGATGTCAGCAGGTAAAACTAAAATCTGATTAAAAAGTGCTCCCCCAGGCCACAAGGAATCCTTGAGGCCAGACACAGGTGCTCAAGTCTGAATCTATGGATAAACCTGCAGAAAAACACTGGTTCACATTTGTGGCTGGTAATGAATCCTGAGCAGGAATCTCCTGGCACCTCAGAGGCAGCGTGAGAAGGTGGCACGTCGTCCCACCCCCTCACCCCCTGCCCCTCCCGTGCACTGCCACACGGTAAATGTAAACACCACTGAGTAAATAAAGAGTCTTAGTTTTCCTCAATAAAATGCTGCCATAAACAGCTTTCTGGGGTGTTCTGAAACAAATGCATTAGTTCTTGGCTTTTTAAAAAAAAGCATTAGGGCCAAAGCAATAGCACAGCGGGTAGAGCATTTGCCTTGCACATGGCCAACCTGGGTTCAATCCCTGGTATCCCATATGGTTCCCCAGCACCGCCAGGAGTAAGTCCTGAGTGCAGAACCAGGAGTAACCCCTAAGCACCGCTGGGTGTGATCCAAAAATGCAAAAAAAAAAAAAAAAAATTAAACAAATCTACGTTTATAATGAGGAAAAATGATCTTTTTTTTTTTTTTTTTTTTGCTTTTTGGCTCACACCAGGCGATGCTCAGGGGTTACTTCTGGCTCTTTGCTCAGGAATTACTCCCTAACAGTGCTCGGGGGACCATATGGGATGCCGGGATCGGACCCGGTCGGCCCTCGTGCAAAGGCAAACGCTCTTCCCGCTGTGCTATGGCTCCGACCCCAAAACGATCATTTCCGACTTAAGGTGAGACGACTCCCTCAGCCTTGTCAGGGAAAAGGTGAGCTGCAAGATACACTAGCAAACTCCTTTCACCTGTGCCCTCCTCTGATCTGTGCATTTGTTTCATTTTGTTTGGAGGCCCCACCTGGTAGTGTTCAGGTTTTACTCCTGGCTCTGAGCTCAGGGATCACTCCGGAGGGGAGGGGACGCTCTGGGAACCATATGAGGTGCTGGGGATCAAATAGGGGTCAACTACATGCCAGGCAAGCACCCTACTCACTGTCCTATTGCTCTTAACCCCTTAAAATTCAAGTATCACTTAGAGTAGTGACATTTTCAACATTTGATCTGGCAAAGAAAAACCACTGATGAGAGGCCCTGGCCAGGCAGCAGACAGCAGCTACAAAATTCCCACCCTTTAAAGGCCAGATCAGCAGCCAGTAAGTTGAACTCAACACCATCAATCAACTAGACACACTAGACATGAAGTTGCTCAGCCCACGAGAGCACAGCACACTTTCTTCTTAAGTTCAAGTTCTCAGGAAACACTGACCAAGTCAGACCACTTTGGTGACCATAAAACACAACAGGTTTAAAAGAACAGAAGCCATACAAATGCTCTCAGCCTGCAAGGGGTTTATATTAGAAACTAATAACAAGATAGTTTTGGAAAATATCAAAATTCTTGAGATGAACCTTTAAAAAAGAACAACTCTTGGGGCCAGAGCGATAGCCCAGCGGGTAAGGCATTTGCCTTGCACACAGCCAACGTGGGTTCGATCCCCGGCATCTTATATGGTCCCTCAAGCACCACCAGGTTTAATTCCTGAGCGCAGAGCCAGGAGTAACCCCTGAGCATCACTGGGGAAGGAAGGAAGGAAGGAAGGGAGGAAGGAAGGAAGGGAAGGAAGGAAGGAAGGAAGGAGGGGGAAGGGAGGGAGGGGGGGGGGAGGGGGGGGGGGGGGGGGAGGAGGGAGGAGGGAGGAAGGAAGGAAGGAAGGAAGGAAGGAAGGAGGAAGATGAACTCTTGAAAGATTTTAAATACTTTTAACTGAATGAAAAACTACAACTTGATCAAAATTTCAGACTTTCAACAAAAGCAACACTTAGAGAATTATTTACAAAGATCTAAAATTAGTAATCTAAAATTTCACCATCAATATCTACAAAAACAAGAGCAAGGGGCCAGAGAGAGAGTATGTACAATGGGTACGGCACTTGCTTTGCAATGTGGCCTACCTGGGCTCAATCACCGGCTCCCCTAGGATCCACAAATACCTAAGCTGATCCAGGTTCAACCCCCAACACTGCAGGAAAAGGCAGGTATAAGCACTGGGCGGGCATAGCTGGGTGTGGGCCCAAAACCGTATTTAAAAATAAACAAAATTTAAAAAGAGGACAAAAATTAAAACAGCTAAATAACAAATGTGAGCAGAAATAAAAGAAACTGAAAACAAAAAGCAGTAACAAAGAATCAATGAAACCAAAAAGGGTTATCTGACAAGATCAATAATACCAGTAAGCCTATATTGAAATTTACCAAGAAATGATAGACAAACAAGAGAACATCACAACAGATTCCATGATTATTAATAGGAATATTTTAAACATTCTATAACTACAAATTTGATCACCTAAATGAAATAAAACAATTCCTTGAAAAAATAATTTTCTTGGGGGAAAAAATATATATATATACATATACCAGAAGAAATAAATCATCTGAAATAATTCAGTCATAAACTTCCGAAACAGAAAGCACCAAGTCCAGATAGATTCACCAGTTCTTAGACTAAATGTTTAGGGAAGATATTATCCCAATTTTCTACAAACTCTTTCAGAAGTCAGAAGAGGGGAGTACTCATTCCATGAGTCCTGATTACCCAAATCAAATAAAGACATAAGAAAATTAAAAACTTCATATCTCTTGTGTAGATATATAAATCCTCAATAAAATATCAGCAAACTGAGTATAACAGTATTTTAAGAGTATTATATCACTTGATCACTTGACATCCCGTTATTCATCGATTTGCTCGAGCGGGCGCCATTAATATTTCCATTTGATCCTATCGTGTGCCAGTGTAGCCCAATGGCATCTGGCTGCCTCAGGAATACATAGAGCTTCAAACCGTTCGTTCAGGGTCTTGACGAAGAGATCTGACCATCTTGTAGGTGTGGGTGGCCACGTGATCTTTTGACATCCCGTGGGATCCAGTCAGTAACGGCTCTAGTCCAGCGGTCCTCTCCAAATCGCTTAACATGTCCAGCCCATCTGATTTTCGATGCCTTGGCAAACGAGACAGCATCCTTGATTCTGGAATAGCGACAGAGGTTGAACTCCGGATTCCTTCTCTCACTTGAGTGAGGCATGATATTCCAAGCATAGCTCTTTCGATTCCTCTCTAGAAGACCTGAATAGCATTCTCATCCTGCTTTCGTAGGGCCCAGGTCTCTGAGGCATATGTTAATGCAGGGAGAACAGTGGAGTCCAAGAGATGTGCCCGGGGCCGGAGGTTCTTTGTCCTTTTAGCTATTTCTTCGATTTTTTGAAGGCATTCCATGCTGCTCTCTTCCCTCCTGCGCAGCTCAGGTTTTTGGTCGTTCATGATGTTGACTTCTCAACCTAGGTACACATAACTGCTACATTCAGAGATGTTTGTTCCATTGAGAGTGAATGGGGCCTCCGGAACTAGTTCATTTTTCATAAACATAGTTTCTTTTAGATTCAGCTGTAGACCTATCTTTTCACATTCTCGGTCGAAGTCAGCCAGCATTTGTGACGCTTGGCTAATGTTTGGTGTTATTAGAACGATGTCATCAGCGAAGTGGAGGTGGTGTAGTTGCCGACCATCTATCTTCACTCCCATTCCTTCCCATTCTAATTGTTGCATGATGTTCTCGAGGGTGGCGCTGAAGAGTTTTGGTGAAATGGTATCACCCTGCCGAACGCCTCTTTTGACATTGATGATCACTTCTTTGTAGAATGGTATTTCTATATACCTTCTTTGTAAAAGAGTATTATATACCGTGACCAATTGGGATTTATCCCTGATCAACCAAGCTAGGAATAATATGGCCCATGTCAGCTACATTGCAAAGCAAGTGCTGTCCCACTGTACCACCTCTCTGGCCTCTTTTTTTTTTTTGTAGGCATTAATGATGAAAGATTACTAATTTCAGATCTTTGTAAACTTCCCCTTAATAAGCCAATAACCAATTAGTTGGGCCAGGGGATAGATCAAAGGGAGGTTTGATCCTTAGTACTAAATGGTCTCCCAAATACTGCCAGGGGATTGGAAGGGAGAACAAGAGAGTTCAGTAGTGAGAAATGTAGTTTCTTCCTCTCATAATCAAAGCAAATCCTCACAAAAAGTGCATTAATACCTGAAATTTCATGAACGAAACTTCTGTAGCAAGAAGGAAAAGGGTCACACCCAGACCAAGTGGTGACAGATGATGCCCTCTGACAAGACAGAAACCCACTGTGGGCAGCAAAGTGCAACTGGCAAGACTTTCTTTTTTGCTGTTGGCGAGGGAGGGGCTACACCTCACAGTGCCTGGGAGCTACTCCCAGCTCTGAGCTCAGGGACCACTGCAGGTGGTACTCAGGAGCCACAGAATGCCTCCAGCCCAGGAAGGCATTTCTAAGGTGCAGAACCTTATCCTCGGGAGCAGGGATGGATGCCCTGAACACCCTAATCTGACTCTCCTGAACTTACCGCTCTGGAACAGGATGCAAGAAACTCCAGGGTATAAGCTGGGACGGGGATGCCAGAAGGCACCAGCTCTACACGCCCCTGACTGTTAACCACCCTGACAGCCAAGTTAGTAACAAACCCAGGGGACAAATCTGCAGAGTTCTCTGCCCCCCAGTAAGTAGCTGAGCTGCCTTCGCAGGTCTACTACTGTGAGAAAGTGAGCCTCTCTGCCCACCATGCACCAGGGCAAGTTCTTAGCAGGCCAAACTCTGCTCCTTGCCAGCTCTGGCATGCACTGTCATCATCTGGGACTGGGGCCTCCTCTTAAACCCATCACAGACACCACCAGGTTGGCTGGGCAGAGACAACTCTAACCAACTCCAACCCTGGCCAAGAGCTGCTGGAACTCAGTACCTTAACCAGGGCCAGGGAGCTGCTGAGGGCAGATTCTTCTGGTCTCCACCCAAGCCCCTCCGGGAGCAGCAGAGATAGTGGAGCTAGAGCAACTCACTAACAGCGATGGATCAAAATGCCAGCCTGGAAAGAACTAATATGACAGAACTAGTATCATTCCGTATATGCCAGTAATATAGCTGATATAATCTTAACTAGCATGCAGACTACATGAAGACTGACTTCAAAGCAACATTCTAATAATGCTGCTGCAACGGGACCAACGGAAGAGAAGTGTACAAAGGCAGAATGCACGAAGTTTGAGAAAAATACCAGCAGAAAGCACACAGCTAAACTACTCAACAACAAAGTGGAAGCAGTCAAAAATCAGTACGCTCAGAGATATAGTAGTGGAAACCATCCAAATAACCAGAAAAACAATCAGTAATATAAATGTATATTTAGACAGAGCACTTCAAGAGGAACGATATTAGCGCCATAGGAATTCCAGGAGGAGAACCAAGAGATAAAGGGGAGAATTCTTATTTGAAGAAAGGGGGCAGAGACAGGGAGGTAGGGATGGAGGGAGAGGGAGAGGGAGTGAGGGCTTCCAAAAGTGGAATCTTAAGAGTCACCTCTCCAACCCAAAGATCCCCTCCACTGATGCATATAATCCTAGAGCCACCAGGGGGAGCTCGTGGAGCACTTTAGAATACTCACAGGTTGGGACCTGCTGGAAGTCCAGAGCCTTTCTCCCCAAAATCTGGAATCCCACCCTGCCTCACACCTCAGCCTCCCTGTGTACATCTTTCTCAGTCTTCTCTTTGTTTTCTTCTGGTTTCAGTCTACATGTTTCCTCATTCTTGAAAGAGGAGAAGGAAAGAAGGCCTCTGGTTATGTGTTTGTAAAAGGAAGAAATGCCCTTATTTTAGTAAGTGTCATATACTAAAACACTTTTTTTTTTAAAAATTTTTTGGCTTTTTTGGGTCACACCTGGCGATGCTCAGGAGTTACTCCTGTCTCTGCACTCAGGGATTACTCCTGGCGGTGCTCGGGGACCATATGGGATGTCGGGATCGAACCCGGCCGGCCGCGTGCAAGGCAAACGCTCTACCTGCTATGCTATCGCTCTGGCCCTAAAACACTAGTTTAGGCCATCTGTCTGGTGTACATTAAACACCATGCCAGTGTACACACAGGGTGGAGGGCAGAGGACTGAAGTAAGTCTGGGCTACAAAGCAATTTAGTGATTCCCCAAGTCAAGTCAGAGCCCCGATTCTTGCTCTTTTAGTCTGGTATTGGATCCCATGACACATATAGCCACTGCATGCAAACTCTCATATTGTTTTGGTTTCTCTAATTTTTTAATTATTTATTTGTTTGTTTGTTTGTTTTGCTTTTTTGGGTCACACCTGGGTTTCTCCTGGCTCTGCACTCAGGAGTTACTCCTGGCAGTGCTCAGGGGACCATATGGGATGCGGGGATCGAACCCGGGCTGGCACAGGTCGGTCGTGTGCAAGGCAAACCCCTACCGGCTGGGCTATCGCCCGGCCTCCAAATTCCTTATTTTAAAGTAAAAGAAACTCAAAGGAAAAAAGGAAACTGGGGCCAGAGCGATAGTCCAGTGTGGTAGGGCGTTTGCCTTGCACACAGCCAGCCTGTACCGCCCGGGTTCGATCCCCGCATCCCGTATGGTCCCACAAGCACCACCAGGAGTAATTCCTGAGTGCAGAGCCAGGAGTAACCCCTGAGCACTGCCGGGTGTGACCCAAAAAGAAAAAAAAAAAAAAAAAAAACCTTCTTTCTAGGGGCAAGGAAGTTGCTCAGGGCCAGAGGTCTGCCTGACCTGCCTGGGCGGAGGTCTGGTCCTTGGCATGCATGCACGCATGCACATGTCACACACACATACACAAACACACGGAAGTGACTCCTTGAACAGCTTAAGAAAACAAGGGAATTCCATCTCTTGAGTCCTGCAATAGTTTTCTACTGTGCCAAACTCCTTACTACCACCATTTGGGGGTGCAGGGTAGAGGCCACACCTGGTGGTACTCAGGAGCTACTCCTGGCAGTGTTCGGGAGTAGGAGCAGTGCCGGGACCCAGCCCAGGCCTCCATGTGCAAAAGCAAGGTGCGAGCCCAGGGAACCCCTTCCCTGCGGCCGGCAGTCCCTCTAGCTTTCTGCAGTCAGGAGCTCTGCCCACTGCCTCCAATAACACGCGGGTCAGTAACAGCAAAAAAAGCATAAAGGGGACGAATAAAGCGTAAGCACAAGCTGAGCAACACTACACCACAGACGATACAGAAAGGACCTACTACCTACTAGATCCCAGAGCCCCCATTTATCTCATACAGTTTTAAACTGTTATTCTGAGGCTTTCTATCTTCTTTTAGTTTTTTCCTTGCTTCTCTTGGTCACACCATCAATGTTCAGGGGTCACTCCTGGCTCTGCACTCAGGAATTACTCCTGGCAGTGCTCAGGGGCCCATATGGGATGCCAGGGATGGAACCCAGGTGGGCTGGTGCAAGGCAAATGCCCTCCCCGCTGTGCTGTCACTCCGGCCCTAAGGCTTTATCTTCCACACAAAGATAACAGGAAGCTCCTTCTACTTGCCTTTTCCATGCTACTGGGAAAGCCTTGCACACAAATCACAATACACAGTACCTATAATTACCACTACTCTCTTCAGCTTTCAAACAACATTGTGGGCGATAGTACAGCAAGTAAGGCGCTTGTTTGCATGCAGCCAACCTAGGTCCCGTCCCCAGCATCCGATATGTTCTCTTGAGCTCCATTTGTAATAATTCTTGAGTGCAGAGTCAGGAGTAAGCCCTGAGCTCAGCTACATGGGGCCCAAAAAACAGTAACAACAAGAACATTATAGGGGAGGGACCCCTGAACCTGCCAAGGTCACACAGTAAGAAGAATCAGCTAGTGGGTCCAGATCTTGATCCCAAATTCGTATCCAGGGCTAGGGAGAATGTAGGAAGCCAGGAACTGGCCATGTGCTGGCTGCAGTAACCTCAAGCCTGATCCAATCCCAGCACAATCCCCCACCCCACTAGCACAACTAGGGGTCACTTCTAAAGTGCAGAGCCAGGAACATCCCTACATAAAACCAAAATCCACATTCTCTAAAGAATGCTACCTTGTTTGGCCAAATTTTGAGCTTGTCTTGCCTCAACCCCTTCCTCTGAAAGAGTGAAAGAAGAGCAATCCAACTATCTCACCGCAATACTATGTACTAAAGTCAGCAGAAATAGGAAAACCCCGAAGGTAAGTCTCACCATGCATACCTAAGGGAAGCACTCATCCGGCAGGGTCCTCCGAAGAGCAGCCCTGTGCAGCCCTTACACCAAGGGAAACAAGGAAGTACATGCAAAAAGGAGTCCAGCGTCACTTATCTCTGACCCTTTGACCCTAAAAAGAAAAACAGAAGCTTTGCTACCTCCAAGACTGTCCACAGGAGGAAGAACAAATGTGTTCTTCCCAGTGCCTCTGTATCCCTTATGGGGTATGTTTACGCACAAAAAATTCACTCACAGAACATGTATCACAGGGCCGGAGCGACAGTCCAGCGGGCAGGGTGTTTGTCTTGCATGTCGCCAACCTTTGTTCAATCCCCGGCATCCCATATGGTCCAAACACCGCCAGGAGTAATTCCTGAGTGCAGAGGCAGGAGGTAACCCCCTGAGCATTGTCGGGTGTGACCCAAAAAGGGGAGGGGGAAGCTATCACGCGAGAAGCATTTTTGCCAAGTGCGTGAGAGGGCTCATTATTAAGCCTGACCCTTGCCTTTAAGGAGCCAGTCAGTGATAAAGAAGCCTTGCCTGATCGCCTGAACTAACCAGGTCCTGGCCGGTGCCCCCTATCCTCTCCGTATTTACTCTGCTTTTTCCACTTAGCAACATTTGCAAGCTGATATGTGCACTGGAAGCACAGAGGTATCTTGGGGGAGGGGGTGGTGTCTGGGATGGAAATTATTACTTTCAGGAAGGTGAAAAGAAGGGTAGTCACATCCTTTAATGCCAACTGTGCCCCATGCCAGGGTCTACAGTTCATTTCCTGCTAGAAAGATTCTACTAGTACCAATGGGCTCTCATCTAAGACTCTTGTTTTGTTTCTTAGGTTGTTTTTTGTTGTTGTTTTGTGGGGCAGAGGTCACACTTGTCAATGCACAGGGTTACTCCTGGCTCGCCTCTCAGGAATCACTCCTGGCAAGATAGGCTCGGGGACAAGATGGGGGCCAGAGATTGAACCCAGGTTGGCTGCATGCACAGCAAGCGCCTTCACTGCTGTGCCATCATTCCAGCCCCTAGGACAGTTCTTGCCAAAGTCCTTGAATCCAGTGAGTTCCAGGTGGCCCCGGGCAGCATTTTGGGAGTTGGCTCTTCTTCCTGTCCTCCTGTACCAGGAAGGCTGAAATAGAATAGAATCCAACACGCCCTGCCTTTCCTCCAACACAGCTGCCATGCTTCACTTCCTATTCCCAAAGGTCATTTAAAGGGGGAAGCCGGTAAACTTTTCCTTTAAAATTTTGTATGTACACTTTGTGTGTGGGTGGATGGATGGATATAAACAGCTTAGTTTGATATTTTAGGATTTGTAAAGCCTAAAATCTGTCTCAACCACTAGATTCTGTCATTGCCGCATGATGTAGACTACAACATATACACAAATGACGTGGCCAGTTCAATTAAACTGTTCACAAAAGAAAGCAGAGAGAGGGGCCGAATGATAGTACGGTAGGTAGGATGCTTGCTTTGTATGCTGAGTTTGATCCCCACCATCCCACATGGCCCCCTAAGCACAGAACCAGGAATAAGTCCTGAGCACCACTGGCTGTGACCCAAAAAACCAGAAAAAGAAAAATGAAGGCGGCAGTGGGCTTGCCAACAACAGTTTACCAACTAGATCTAAAGAAAACGGAGAATTATTATTATTATTATTATTATTATTTTGCTTTTTTGGGTCACACCCGACAATGCTCAGGGGTTTCTCCTGGCTCTACACTCAGGAATTACTCCTGGCGGTGCTCGGGGACCATGTGGGATGCCGGAGATTGAACCTGGGCCGGCATGGGCGCCGCGCAAGGCAAACGCCCTACCCGCTGGGCTAGCCGCTCCGGCCCCCTGGAGAATTATTTTTAAGCAGCTTTTTCAGCTCACCACCACTTAAGTGTTTCCATTTAATTACTTAGCTTAAATTTACTTTTTCCAGAATCACAAATTCATGTATTTTAGATATTCAAACCTCAGGGCTAATACCTAGTTAGCAATTAGTAGCCTCAAACTTTTCAGGCTGGAAGGCATTTAAGAGTCAACTTCTCTCCTTAATGAAGCTCTCAGCTACTAGCCAAACAAGTCTGACTGCAGGAAGGACCCTCATTTCATTCCACTCGTGGACAGGTCTAAAGTAAGATTCCCTTTCTGGACAAGGTATACATAAGATATTTTCATATACAAGATACTTTTATATATGATTTCTAATATTTTTATTTGGGGGATGCTATACCCAACAGTGTTTGGGGGCTACACCAGCTTTGTGCCTGAGGGCCCTTTCAGGGCTGGGGATCAAAACCAGGGATCCACATGGCAAAACATGTGTTCCAGTCCTGCACAGCTGTCCCCCAGCCCCTGCAAAAAAACAAAAATATTATACTTTTCTTAGCAAATCTTAATTACCTGTTAAGATTAACTACTTACAAATTTGTTTACTAGATGACTTTTGAGTGGGAGATATACGGACCACACCCAGCATTGCTAGGGCTTACTCCTGGCTCTGCACTCAGGGGTCACTCCTGGTGGGCTCAGGGGACCACATGGGGTGTTAGGGATAGAACTCGGGTTGGCCTCATACAAGGCAAGCACCCTACTTGCTGTACTATCACTCTGCCCCAGAAGAGGAGACTTTTCTTGTTTTGTGGCCATACCTGGCGGTGCTCAGGGTTTCCTTCTGACTATCCTGGAGGAATCACTCCTGGAGGGACTTGGAGAACCATATGTAGGGCTGGGGATCCAACCCAAGGCTGTACTGGTCTCTGAAGCCTTTCAAAAACCCCCTACCCTCAACATAATGTACTGTCTTAACCACTGTAGACATTGCTACCACTGTACCTATAATATTTGCTCATGTATTTATATTTCTCTAGTGAACTCTGAGTCTCCAAAGCAGAGACTATGTCATCTTCATGCTGCTATACAGGGAACTACACTACTGACTGGGCAGGTATGGATCTTACCTAAATGGGTTTTTTTTTTTTCATTTTTGGGTCACACCCGGCAATGCTCAGGGGTTACTCCTGGCTCTGCACTCAGGAATTACTCCTGGCGGTGCTCAGGGGGACCATATGGGATGCCGGGGGATCGAACGCCGGCCTGCAAGGCAAATGCCCTACCCGCTGGGCTATCGCTCCGGCCCCATCTTACCTAAATGTTTAGTAAGGAAATGAACAAGGGCTGGAGAGAATGCTCAACCGGCTGACCATGTGCGTTGCATGAAAGAGGCCCAGATTAAATCCCTGGCACCACACAATCCCTTGAGAACCTCTGGGTATGGCTAAAATAAAGGGAAAGGAAAATGAAAGGAATAATTTAGTATTATATTCCATGCTGGACAAACAACATCTTGGGACCTGTTTTCAGATCTGGTGAACAAATAATTTCGTCTTTAGGCCAAGAGGTTACAAGTACAAATGTTAAAGAAATCAGGCTAATAATGTAAACTAGTTGACAGGGGCCTGGAAGGATGATAGTAAACAAATGAGGTCAGGCTCTGCTTTTACAAGGAAACTCTTAAATGTAACCAACTTAATTTAAAAAAAAAAACCTCTGAAGTATTAAAAGAACACTACTGTGTAGAATCTCTTGAAACAGCCTACCTGCCTACAAATAACTATGAAAAACAAATATGCAACCTATTTTGGACGAGGTGGATTTAAGCAAGGAAGTAACACAATATGAACCCCATTGAAAAAGAACATTCTGACAGAGTAAACTAAGGTGCTATTGTAATAGTCAAGAGTGAGGTTACGGGCCTATCCTGTACCAAGACAGTAGCAGTGGGGAAACGGGTGGGGGTGGATCTGAAAGATGACCTGGTTGATCCAGTTCTAATAATGAAACCTAAGATTGCATGAGCTAATCCGGCAGCCACATTACCAGTCTGTAGGTTCATACCAAGTCTTTTTTTTAAATACAGGGCTAGTCAATCATAATTATATCACTTTTATATAATAAAAAATATATTCAACAGATGCATAAACATTCAGTAAAATAAAACATTAATTCATAATAAAATCTTGCCAAATTTGGCAACGAAGGACTACATCTCTAGACAACAGCCATGTACGGCAGTGACAAGCCTCCCGTTCAATGGCCGTTCACCTCAGAAGAGAAACAAGGCACAGAGTTACCCTCTCACACAATAAGCAATCAATGGCCTGGCTGAGCAACAGGCAGGAGAAAGGGGAAAAAAATCAGAATTCAAAACGAAAAGTGAAAAGTTTTCTATTTGCAGATGGTGTGATTTTACATACAGAAAATGCTAAAGCAGCTTATCACAGGACAGGGGCGGAGGGCTCAGGAATGGGGGGGCAGAGGCAGACACCGAACAATGCTGACAACAGTGGACACTCGGGACAGTGTGCTGCTGGACTGTCTTGGCCGGACCATCCAAGGACCGTAAATCATGGTGACTAAATTTAAAAAAAAATATTGAATAATGGGGCCGGAGCGATAGCCCAGCGAGTAGGGAGTTTACCTTGCATGTGGCCAGCCCATGCCGGCCCAGGTTCGATCCCAGCATCCCATATGGTCCCCGAGCACCGCCAGGAGTAATTCCTGAGTGCAGAGCCAGGAGTAACCCCTGAGCATTGCTGGGTGTGACCCAAAGAGTAAAAAATAAATAAAGAAAAAAAATTAATAATAATAAAAGAAAATCCTTAAGACTTAACTGAAAAACTGCTAGATCTAATCAATGAATCCAGTAATGTTGCAGGATACAAAAATCTATATTCAAATCTACGTAGTTTGAATCTAAATAGCTTCTATAGTCAAACAACAGAACTTCTAAAAAAGAAATCTCAGGGGCCGGCAATAGTCCAGGGGTAGGGTGTTTGCCTTGCACGCAGGCCGCCCATGCCGCCCGGGTTCGATCTCCGCATCCCATATGGTCCCCGAGCACTGCCAGGAGTAATTCCTGAGTGCAAAGCCAGGAGAAACCCCTGAGCATTGCGGGTGTGACCCAAAGAGTAAAAATAAATAAAGAAAAAAGAAATCTCATTAGTAACTACCAAAAGCTAAGCACTTAGGAATAAATTTAACTCAGGAAAGGAAAATCTACCCTAAGTACTGAAGAACTAAAACAATAATGTAAGGCAGAATTCATGTATTAGAAGAATTAATTATTTACCAAGAGCCAAGAGTAAGGAAAACCATCACAATCTACTGC